>DWQW01009819.1:0-12643 GCA_018249695.1 Heliconius erato demophoon | reverse complement strand
ACAACTTGCAGCCTACACCCACATCAAACCACGCCGTAAAGAAAGTCTTCATTTACAAAGACCTTGGCACCTGCTCGCACGTTTTCTTGCGTGAAGACTCTCTAAGACTCGCACTACAGCCTGCTTACACGGGCCCGCATGAAGTCATAGAGAGAGGGCCAAAAGTTTATAAAATCCGTGTCAAAAGTAAAGTCGTTACAGTATCGGTAGACAGGCTTAAACCAGCCTACGTATTGAGCGACAGCACTTACAATAACAGCACTACAGAATCTAAAATTACTCCGAGTCCTATACAGAAAACCACACGTTCTGGTCGTCAAGTGCGATTTCCTGATTTCTATCGCCCGTAAACACGGCCGCTCGGAGGGGAGTGATGTGGGGAACCCACATTATATAATAAATATATATTTATATATACATATACAGAATAGACAATATACACTATTATAAAATACACTACACAAAACACACAATATATACTTACATAAAATATAATAATATAATTTATCTTTATGAAAATATTAAAATATTATTTATAATTATAAAATAAATTAACGGATCCCTAAGATTCGCGGATGCGCGAGCGCAGCGTCGCCCGGCAAGCCGCCGTGCCCGCCGCCCTCGCGCCCCTCTCACCTTAGCTGGTGCATAGCGGCGCATTCGCTCCGGACCGCGCGACAGTCACAATCTTACTGTTCTACGCGAAGCCTGTGACGCTCAATCCTTTGTATAATACTGCCACGTGCTCTGACCTAATCGCTATATTTCTATCTTTACTTCTTATATCTTGCGTCTATTCTACATCTTTCCAAATCTATATGTACTGTGCTCTTTCTCCTTCTATATTATTTTGTATTTGTGGACTTATTGTGAAGCAGTGATAATATACGCTTATATACTATAAGAAAGACTTATTTATTTTCACACGCATCCCCACACGTAGTACACTCTCGCGTGTTATCGTTGACTTGGATATAATATTTTAGAAAATTTTGTTTTCGGTTAAAGCTGTGCAGAAAATATGCGATCGTAACAGCTGCCGTAAAGTGTAAAAGTTGGAGTATTCACAAGTTTATGACAGAAATCTCTTACACTTACGACCACAGACCAACGTGCATAATGTCTAAGCAAGCAAAAAATAAAGATTTATTTTAGCTTTGATGCTGCTATCGTGAGGCCGTCGATGGTGTTTGTAGGTTCGATTGCCACTCGAGAGAATGAAATATTTAATGTTTTCATTTCCTCGCGGTAAAAGGCAAAGTGCTGCTGGGTTGCAAGCTGCTGCTCTCTCAATTGAGCTCAACAGCTCAACTGAGCTGTTGAGCTCAATTGAGAGAATTTAGAGGAAACGGGAGAACGAACGTACCTTAATGGGAACGGAGTATCGTAATATTAAGTTCCCAGATTCCTTCTGCCTGCCCTGCTTGCTATGTGCAGGATATAGATAAAAAATATATATTTATCATAAAAGCACATAGTTGTCTTACATTAATAGGAACAAAAAAATAATCAACCTTAAACATTTTACTATTTTAGAGTCTTTTTAAATTTTTATTCAACTCATTCATTTAGTCATTAGATGTAATTCTTAGCATATTGGGGCGTCTATTAATATTAATAGCTTTAATTGTGTAATATTTATATCTTTTATTATATACTTATTAAAAATTTGTCTGCTTTAAGGAGAATCTGTCCAATATACTTTTTTAAATATTTTTTACAGAATCATCCATAAAATTCTGCTATGCATACACTTTTCCGAACCAACCAACTTTAATCTCCCAAGACTGTACTATCTATCTCAATTCCGCTTGTTCTCTGTTCGATCTGTTTTTAATGACTTTCAGTACTAAACTTTCATATTCTTCAAGTGCGGGTGATCTTAAATATAAAATGATATTGCATTTTTAATACAACATTTAAGTTCAATATAAGGTATCTAATTAATTGACGAATTAAATAAATTCATTATTAGTTTGATAACAATAATATTTTTAGTGTCAATAAAAGTTAATTTTATAAAACTAGAGCTAATTAACTTCACTTTGCCTTTTATGACAGTAAATGAAGGAAGTACAAGTGAATAATTGTACCATTATTAGGTAATTATTTTAGCTTTACGCATTTTAGTTAACAGTTATAAATTTTTATGTCAAAGAAATATTGTTTATAGGAGAAGTAATAAAAAGCCGCCTTAGCAAAAGTTAAGCAATGTCAATTAAACGTCAATGAATGGATGAGGTGCAACTGCAACTCAACCCGTAGTGACTTGAATTTTGGGTGAAAACAAAGAAGGGATCATCACTTATGATTAATAATAAATTCTCCGTACCTGCTACGTGCTTGCAAATTTAGTCACATTGGTGGATGGTATATGGAAGTATCATGACGAGGGTATCATAAAGTTGTAAACAGTTCTTCATTATTTAAAAACATACGATAGGGCATCTATCCTCTTACTTAGTTTAGTTTAGTTTTTATTTTAGGAGAACTAATGCATTTGCGCAATATCCGAACAAAGTTGTGTTTTTTCTATTGAAAGTAAATTTGTAGGTTGTTTATTTTCACGTCCCCAGAATTAAAGAAAGTAGTAGTTCTACTTTCTTTAATTACCGTTTCTAATTTACTTTTCTTTAGCATTATATTTAGTTGGATTTAAAGACGGGGAATGGTTTTTCAATACTGATCAAAAGCTTATGCACATTTACCTCATATTGAAATTAGTTGCTTCGCAGTACTTTTATTGCGTTGATTTTATAAATTTTCCTATTACACCCGATTACATATTATTAAATTATTTAACCCTTGTTCATATATTATTGGGCCCATTAACAAAGAAAAAAAAATAAGTGTGATTCAACTGAATTCAATAGCTTAGAAGATTTGCTTGTACAATCAGTTGAAAAATCTGAAAAACTAACGAGAAAATATTATTTTTAGCTTCACTCTGTGTGTTGTATGGGATGACGCGGGGTATCTGGAAACCTAGGCTTAAGATATTAGGTTTCCATTAGTACAATTTCGTTCCTCAATTCTAGAGGCATTGCGTGTTGAATGGCAGAACTCAACGACGCACTTTGCCTCGACACCAGAGCAAGGAAATGAAAATATTAATATTTAATTTGAAAATATAAAATACTAGGGGGCGCGCGCAGCTTCGCCCCCTTATTTGCACCCTTAGGGGTGAATTCTAAAAAAACCACGAAACACGTATTCAATCAAATATTTTTAACAGTCTGAATTTAATTTTTTATAAAAATCAGTGATAAGATTTTTCCATATAAACTTTCAACCTCTTATTTGAACTCTTAGGGGGTGAATTCTAAAAAACAATGAAACACGTGTTCAACGGAATATTTTTAAGAGTCTGAATTTCAAATTTTATATAAATCAGTGCCAGTTTAAAAAAAAATCCATATAAACTTTCAACCCTTATTTCATCCCTTTAAGGTGTGTAGTGGTGTATGTAAGTCGCATTCAAATATTTACAAATATTTAAATGCAAAACAGTACAGTTTACTTATTGTCTGAATTATTTTCTTCCTTTTTTATTTCATAAATTTAGAAACACTGCTTGCTGGATGGTAGGACAAAACAAGAATATTTCGTTATTAAGCACAACATCACAATGGACGGTCTTATAAATTATGGAATTCAATAAGACCTTCAAGATATTTACATCGCTATTTTAATAAGGAAATGCTATGATATTGTTTTTTAGATGAAGATTTATCTCTCTTATTTCGGTTGTTGCATTAATGAAATAGGTATGGACGTAGAAGATAATTAATTTAGTATTTAATTAAAGAAAATTAAAGAATTAAAAGAGGCCAGTCGTGGCGCAGCGGCACGAAGTGTGACTGTCAAAACCGACTGGTTGTGGGTTCGATCCCCACTCGAGGGGATGAAAAATTTACTTAAATTTTTATTTCCATTTCTTCGTTCTGGTGTCGAGGCTAAGCGCGGCGTTGAGTTCTGCCACTCAACACGCAAATCCTCCAGAATTCGGCAGAAAGTGGGGAACGGAGTGTCTTAACACTAGGTTCCCTCTGCCTACCCTGCTGTGTGCGGGATACAGCGTGAAGCTGATTTGATTTAATTTATATGAATCTGTAATCGTGTATCTGTAAGCTGTAATTTGTAGAAATGTTTTATGTGTCTCCCGATTATAGCTGTTTAAGAAACGAGTCGTAATAGAGTTAAAAGAAAAGATGTTTTATCGAAAATTTATGATAGGTATTGTCCAGACTGTTGAACTAAAAGTATGTTTTTAATGGAAGGATTTCAATAAAGGTATTTAGAGTGACATGTTTTCCAATTAAGCAACGAGGGCGTTTAAAATTATTAACTAAAAATATATAAATAAATGTTTTTGTTACAAAATATATTATAAAAAATCAAACGCAATTTCAGTTAGTGACACTCTTAAAGTAATTAAAGTATTGGTCAAACAAAATCCATTATAGGCTAGTCGAACATTGGACGGGAGTGGTTCGGGATGTAGGTATATTTATATTGAACAATTTTATTAAAATTGAGATACAATAAAAAAATTCAAATAGAAATTGAAGAATCTTTATTAATTTTTTTCGCTGTATAAGAGGAAGCAGGTTATTTTTGTATAATTTCCTCAATAAAAAATGAATAAAATTAGTAGAATTCTATGAAACAAATCAAACCCAATGTATAATTTTAAAGAAAAAAAGGAACTCGCACATGATTGGCCTCACACAGCAAAATAGGCAGGGGGAACTTTGGCACCTAGTGTTAAGACACTCTGTCTTCATTAAAATACTTTCATTCTCCATTTTCCTCTGGATTCTCGAGGCATTGCGTGCTAAGAGACGAAACTCAACGTCGCATTTTGCCCCGTCACCAAACTGAAATGAAAATAATTAATATTTATTTTCCCCCGAGTGAAGATCGAACTCATAGCCATCGCGTTTATAGTCACACGCTTGTGCCCCTGCGCCACGATCTTAAGCTGTTTTTATTACAGCAGTAGTAATTACATTACAAAGATTGAAAACGTAGAAAAAAGATTAAATTTTCGTAATAATACCTTAAATATTATACCTACCTAATACTTAATATTATCCCTTAATTATCATATCCGAGGCTCGGATAAAATTTACTAGGCATATTTGTTTTAATAATTAATTGCAAATTAATTGAAAATCAATAAAATCGATTACAGTTCTAATATTTGGGAACAAAAATAACATTAATTAACTTACTTAAGCCTTTACTACCTACCTTTACTCGTCCATTTAATGTACATCAGAGATAAATATTATTTGAGATTGTGTAAAGTTTATAAAAAAAGAAGGGGCACAAGTGTGTGACTTTAGACACGACGGTTGTTACTTCGCATACGTAACAAGGTTCCGCCACTCAACACACAAAGCTTCGATGCGCGGAAAGTTGGAAACGGAGTGTCTTATCACTAGGTTCCATCTGCCTAACCTGCTATATGCGGGATACTGCGTGAAGATCAAGAAAAAGAAATGCTATAGGGTCAGTATGTTATAGATATAATTTTGTCTTTCTTTCTATTTCGTGTATTGGTTTTCTTCATTAGAAGTATATAGGTAATTGTTAGTAAGCAAAAAGTGTATCTTTATGAATAAGCTATTTTAGTTGTAAGCAGTACAGTTATTTAAAAAAAATCCGGTTAAGGGTGAATCGGGCTCGCCCACCGAGGTTTCCCTAGTTCCTAGGGATAGGAGATATACGAGTACACTGTACAACTTATAAAAGTTGACAAACGTAAGATTGCGGTTGCATGCACTCGTTTTGTATGAAATTATTTAAAAATATAAGTTTCTAATATATTTTTTCTATCAATTACCTATAATTTACACTTTTCGGATTTTTTTCTTTTTTTTTCTCTATATAAATAATATTGTAAGATCTCACTTCGTGCTGAATTTCAAATCTGTAGGCCCACAGCGTGTACTCTAAAAGTTTTTATTATCATACAATATGTAGTAAAATCATAAGTAAACGCTAGTAATCTTTTCATTGATTATAGACCTGAGTATTTGATATTAATATCAGATTGATTTCATGTGATCTCAAGATAAATGGTCTTGACAAACGGACAGACGGACTACAAATTGATCCTATGAGGGTTCAATTTTACCTTTTGGTACGGAACCCTAATAACATAAATATATAGTAAGTAAAGGGAGAAACTTACTACTTACAAAATAGACACAGATTATATAAATGCGCTGCTAATAAATTGTATGTATCACTGTGACTTTGAAAACAAATGAAAACTACCGATACAGATTCATGAGTACAGTTAAGATAGCAATGTTCACTTTGTTTTTTTTAAATGTTGAAGTTTGGGTAGCTAGTTTAAATATCGCTACAGCCATCGGCTGCTTGTAGATTTGTTACGATTGCTCAATCGGTCGGGCTGTCTGCGATATCAACCATTAGATACCTCAAATATAAGAAAATATAAATATTTTTAATTTTACATCAATAATTTAGTTAGTTAGTGAGACCAGTCACGGCTCTGGGGCACGAAGTATGATTGCAAACGTGACAGGTTGTCACGTTTGAAAAATGAAATATATAATATTTTCATTACTTAACATTCGGCGGAAAATGGGGGACGGAGTGTCTTAACTCTGAGTTCCCTCTGTACACCTTGCTGTGTCTGGAAGTGATTTATTTTATGTTTTTAAGTTAATTCGTAGCTTAGGTATTTTCACTTAATGTTAAGTAAAAAAGGATATTATTATAATAACTTTATTTGAATTGGATTAGCTTTCGTCACGGTTCGCGATAACCAATATCAAATTACATCTTGAGATTAATATCATCAGCAACTAGATTATTATAGATAACACGTCAAAATCACTTAATAATATCTTCTATACATATATGTACACAGATCGTACTAATTTGAAACGATGTTAATTCCGTTTTTGCTTTCGTATAAGTAATTATGTTTTATGAATAAATAATAAAAGTATATAACATGCTCTTTTTATAAAAAACCGTATGTATCATTTTCACGATTTTAGGATTGTAGGTCAATGGGAATTACAAGTTATAAAACTTGATAAACTCAAGTTCATTGTTGTAGTTTATTAAACTACATTTATAAGGTTGTAGTGGTTTTTATCTATATATATAAAAGGACTTGTGCTGACTGACTGAGGTAAGACGCACGCAGAGCCGTGACCGCTGATGGTAGAAACGTGAAATTTGGGCAGATGTTTATTTTCATATTCTGGACATCCACTAAGAAGGGAATTTGAAAAATTTTAACCCTAAAGGGATGAAATAGGGGTTGAAAGTTTGTATGGAAAAAAGTTTTAATTTGTACCGATTTTTATAAAATTTGAAATTTAGACTTTTAAAAATATTTCATTGAATACGTGTTTCATGGTTTTCAAGAATTCACCCCCTAAGGGTTCAAATAAGTGGTTGAAAGTTTATATGGAAAAATCTTTAAATTGCCACTGATTTTTATAAAACATTAAATTCAGACTGGTAAAAATATTTTATTGAACACGTGTTTCGTGGTTTTTTTAGAGTTCACTCCTAATAAGCGGGCGAAGCCGCGCGCGCCCTCTAGTCTGTTACATAAATTGAGATTTCCATAATTATCTACTGGTCTACGGGAATAATCCGACAACCTTGTAACAGTATGTAACTTGGATATAAGTTGTAAAATCAATAAATAATAATAATAAAATATGCGATGCAATATGAATAAATAATATAGTTAATTATGAATAATATAATCTACATATTTTTTATATTAATCTTGACTAGTTCATGTATTGGCGTCCCGAGTGTCGCAACCGTCGTTCCTTCTATATAGGGAGTAGTGATGGTTGGAAGGCAGCGGTCGCGTCTAACTCTTAAGTACTACGGTACAAATAAACTGCCTTGATACCAGAGCGTAGAAATGAAAATATAAATTTAATAAATATTTATTTTCCTCGAGTGTGGATCGGACCCAAAATCAGTCGCGTTTACATTCACCATTTGCGCCTTTGCGCCACAACTGGCCTCAAATATTTAAGAAATATTTAACAAAAGAACATTTATTTCAGTTCTCAAACTTTTCTGTATAATTACAAGAAAATACTAAGACTAATAAGACACCTTAGGCAATATTTATTTTGTTGTGATTTAATATTTGTGTTCAGTATATTTCATTGAATAATATTCAATCAAATAAGCTGAATTAATGTGTATTGATTAATGTCAGTGAAGAGGCGGAAAGGGAATTGCCGATTCGTCTCATTTGCATAAATACAATATATGACCAACTATACACCTGAGACCTGAGACTGTGAGCTTCTAATGTGTTTGTGTTTTACCAAATACCTACAATAAAATCTGAGAATAACACTCTCAATAAAATACATGAAATATTTGGATATGTGTGTTTTTTATCCTCGCCAATTCACACATTCACGACAAATCTCTATGTTATGTTCATCGTTCTTTTCAGCTGCTACAGTAGTGTGTTTTGTAGGTACGCTTAAATAGATGATTTATCATTTTGTAGAACTCTTATATCTCGAAATCTTCTCCCTTATCTTTTGTATTATAGGTCTGCCTATCTATTTCTAAGTTTGCTAACATAATATATAAAAACAAAAATCATTTATCAATTATTATTGAATATAATGGATAGAAGTAGCTATTTATTAAAACACAGTAGCAAACGTATCGATTTAGACATAGGAAAGTTCAGAAAATGAATAAAAAAATTAGTAATATACTTAGTAATTTGTTAAGATTGACTGCATAATTTGGAATTGGCATAAGAATATCAAATATACTTGAGTTTCTTAATCATATCTTAAATATTGTTAATTATAATCTATGATATTATACTCAAATATAAGCTAGTCATGGCGCAGGCGTGCTGTAAACGAGACAGTTTGC
The DNA here is from genome assembly GCA_018249695.1 of Heliconius erato demophoon. Lineage (NCBI taxonomy): Eukaryota > Metazoa > Arthropoda > Insecta > Lepidoptera > Nymphalidae > Heliconius > Heliconius erato. The sequence goes on along the minus strand of DWQW01009819.1, from coordinate 3,715 downwards.
TGGTTCGATTCCCACTCAAGGAAATGGAATATTTAATATTATAATTTCCTCGCTCTGGTATCGAAAAGCTAAAAAAATGATAATGGATAGTAAGTGGAAATTGGAAATATCATAGAGTCCACGCAAACGAAGTGGGAGGCGGGCCACAAGTGTAAAATAAATATTAATGATCCACCTAATATGTAAATACTAAATACCGATCGATAAACAGTCGCTTTCCTAACTTACTTAGTATTTATATAAAAGCAATTCATCTCGTACACTAAATGATTGTCTGGCAAATGACAAAGATTGATAGTATCAATTAAAACAACATTCGGCCTGACGTGGCTCTAAAAAACTAGTAAAAGGAGTTTCAAAATACGACTAAGTACAGCAAGTACGTTGCTATGATAAGTGCGTACATATTATAAACATAACAACAGTAGGTTAGCACACACAGACAGATAAAATTCTACACCTTTAAAAGGTCTAAACCTTTAAGTTCTGTCTGACTTTAAGAAAATTACAACAAAAAATTATAAAATGTTTATGAATTAGTTGATATCCGCAATGAAGAGGTACACAGAATGGCAGGTACTAGCGAGGATGTCACTTTGAGAATGAAGAAGAACGTGCTCAGCTGGTTTGGGCACGCCGACCGAATGAGTAATGCAAGAATGGCAAAAAAGATTTATGATGGAAAAGTGAGTGGTAAGAGAGGTAGAGGGAGACCTCGGTTGACCTTCGAAAACACAGTATCATAGATACTCGAGGAAGGTCACATAAAAAGCATGGGGACCCACCGGAAGGCATGTATGAAGAGGTTGATGACAATGGGCGAGGCGAAAGAGGTATGTAGAGACCGAAGCGTTTGATAAAGCATGAAGCTAGTAGTAGTAGTAATATTTCATCAATATATTTACAGTCTTTATATCGTTCATATTTTTTAAATTAATTTATATTTTATAACTCACTTGATATGTTTTAACGTTAATTTTCAATAAAAGCCTTCTGCAAGAATTTAATTATAAATTAATAAACATTTAGAAGCAACCTTTTGCTTACTTCAGTAATTTTATAAAATGATGATAGTCAATTATTAATTAATTTTTAGATGCAAATTAAAATGATGCGATTTTATATACATTTTATTAACTAAGATATCTAAACACTGTTACTTTATATATTTAAAGATAAATAACAATAACAGGTAAAGTAGGAAATGAAATTATTAAAACTTTGTTTCAGTTCGCTGACAAAAGTTTACCAACAATTTGGCAACCCATTTCTTCGCTACAAGATACGTATGGAATTTCGATTGTGGGTTTTGTGAGAGTAGTTCACAACAACAGCTTTATTTCCATATTAGGGACCCGTTTGCGACTTCACCCGCTTGAACTATACAATTATTTATTTATTAATCCGAATTACTACTGGGTTTTTATAACAATATAATTTTAAAGATAATATCTATACATTGAAAATTAAGGTTTCAGCCAATTAAATATAACAGTTATTTTATAGCATTTTCGTCAAACAAAACGAAACAAAAAAATGTATTACCCCAATCGAGGAGATAAAATATTTACTTACATTTATATTTTCATTTCTTTGCTCTGGTGTCGAGTAAAAGTGCGGCGTTGAGTTTCGCCACTCGACACGCAATGCCTCCAGAACTTTTCGGAAAGTGGGGCAAGGTGTGTCTTAACACTAGGCTCCCTCTGCTTACCCTGCTGTGTGCGGGATACAGTGTGAAGCTGATAAAAAAGTAACAGATTATATTGATATAACTTTTTTATTTATAAACCGATTCAAATTAAACAAACATTAAACATTAAGAGTAACTCGGCAAAATACAATTGTGAAAACTGCATTAAATTGAGTTAAGCCGTTTCTGAGATTAACGTGCACAAATGCATAGACAAACAGGCACAAATTTTAAAAATTGTAGTTTTTAGTTCTATTACTTTCAAAGATGCCCAATAATTATTATTCACAGAAGTAAATCTCCAACGTACAGACAGCGACAGATCAGTTACAATTTTATAATATGCATAGATATAGACAATACAGTAATACGTATGTTTTATAGTGTGTTTGTTGCAATAGTTCTACAATGTGCAATCCAAGTGTCGGCGGCGAAGTGCCAATAACATCTAACTGACAAAGTCAAAATTTTACACAAACTAAAAGAAACGTTTTATTTCTTGAGAAATTTAAAGTGTTATTATTTTTATTATTTCAAATATTAATAATATATGGTTTATGAATTATATAATATTCATATATTTTTTGATAGTGTAGTAGGTGTGCATTTAAAATGAAAAAAAATAAAAAAAAGATAATTAGTTAAAAATGTAAGATGTATTGGTACTTCACCGTCGGTGTGCTTTCTTCAGGAGCTTGTGGTCGTAGGTACATTATTTAACAATCAAAAATATTTTTTTTCTAAGATGGATTGTTTAATGTAATTATATAATTTTTTAATACCTATTGTTCACTTTAAACTATTAAATTATATTCATATATTTTTTGTTGACATTTTACAATTTATGAATAGATTACGCTCCTGAAATAATAACTTCATGCATTTTATAAAAATTGCTATTGTACGTTAGAATTCATAGTTATAAAAATAAAAGTACATTTTGTGAATGCTCGTATTCAGCTAACATGGAAAATGTATGAATCTAACTGTTAAAAATTTAAAATTACAAAAGCTGACATTAATGTGGTTTTCGTGTGTCAGAATTAAATATGTTAAAAGCTAAATGTTTTACTTTTGGAAATGCCGTATCTTAGTTTACTTAAAACCGTATATTAAATGTTACATTGATAGTATAGTAGATTCGTGGAAGTATCTAGACCACTGGTTCCAACCAATGGTCAACAGAAGTCTAAATATGGTCTGCGAAAGATTTTCATTTTAGGGGATGGTGAGGCGTTGGTCATCGCGCAGTGATTGAGAAGAGCATGAAGCATGCATGTGTAGTAGTAGAGTATGCTCCGGCCTTAAACATAAATTATTTCAACTTACAAATTTATTAAAATACTTTAAAACAATTACAAATTAATTCATTGATTTTATGAAATGAGTATGCCATTTCACGTAAGCAAGCTATGACGTATATTTTTAACAATTCGCAAAGTTTGTTTTGAAATTAGAAGCAACTATTTTTAACATTTTAAAGTATTATTATACACTTAGGACTTTTTAAATAAGTATTCGAAGTATCTATTGGATTTGAGTAGTTGTCGACCATCCTATTGAACGTTTATCGTATATGTAAGATATATGCAATGAATGAGTGTCAATATTACTGTAGTATTTACTTATACTTAATTGTTTCATCAATTCAATTTTATTTCTTGAGTTTGTCTGTAAATAATATAATCTGTAAATACTAACATGTTACTTTATAGATAAACAATTTTGTAACTAATTTTACTATGCTAAAATATTTTTTCTTATTTAGAAAATATTTAAAAAACAATATTGTATAATAACGATCAACATAAAAATGAAGTGCATGTGTGTTCCTTTCTAGAATATTAAAAACTTAATAACTGCTAGTTGTATGTAGCTCGTGGTAGACATAATAGCTTGTAGATATTATAAAACGTATTTATATTTACAAAGTCATGACGCTCTTCCGTAGAAAACTAATTCATAAACGACGACGTCGATTCTTAGTATTTCATTATAAACAGGTGTATTTTAATGGATCTGCTG
>DWQW01009818.1:0-12644 GCA_018249695.1 Heliconius erato demophoon | reverse complement strand
CGAATGGGTGCCTCTGATGAGTTCCAATATTCACTCTTTACTCTGTTTTCTCTTTTCATGGAGAGGAGATGGAGATGGAACCAGGCCATTATCACACCAGCTTTTTGATACGATATTATGGTATTGTCCCATAAGTTGCGTATAACTGACAAGTTTTATGAAGATACAATCATTACAAGTGCTTCAAATTCAGAATCTAAGAGTTTATTACACAGTTGGTACAGCTCGACCTAATAAAAGAGTGTTAATCTAAAACTACCTCAAACGAAATACGAACACACTACCATCGCTAAAACCGAAATAAAATACCGCTACAGCCTTCAAAATCGTCATTAACCCACACATACACACATAAATAAATACATAAATTAGAAAGGAAACAACTTAATAAATATATTTAACGTAGCACATACGAAATCGTACAGCAAACAAATCATTTTAAAAATGGTCACATAATAGTTTACACTTGAACACTTGTAGATGTTTACACAGGCAGTCAAAACACTGACCTCATACTCTCATAGTGCTAGTGTGTTTATATATCTAGCCGACTACTTCCATAACATATATCAAAGTTTTTTTTTATATATATATTCATCTAGTACCGAAGGTTGATTAGGCCGTCGTGGCGCAGTGGTAGAAGCGTACGACTGTAAACGCACGCGGTTATACATGATATATATTTTCTTTGCTTCGCATAATGCCTTGAAAATTCCGGGGAAAAGTGGGAAACGGAGCGTCTTAACACTAGGTTCCTTTTGCCTACTTTCCTATATGAGGGACACAATGAAGAGTTGAAAAGAAAAGCATGGTTATCGAAACCTAACGCCGCACCTTGCCGTTTTTTTATGATAAATTAATACAGTGAGTTTGCCACAACGGCCTTAGGTTTCAATCTCTTAACAACAGAAAGAATTATTGATTAAAATAAATTTAAAGTGGTTTCGTGCTTTAATTTATCATTATCATCGGCGTGCATCCATCCGTCGACTGCTGGACAGAGGTCTCCAATATAATGAGAATCCAAAATTGCGAGTTAGCGTTGATAAGTTTAGTTGAATGTTGAACTGGTTCGATTTAAAATATTAAACATACCTAGTGGCCATAGTTACTTCAGACACTTAGATAGATGTCTCTAGATGTCTCATGTGTCATACACAACTCTCAGATATTTTCATTTTATCACGGTTTTGAATCCGCAGGTTAAAGCTAGCTTAGTATAAAATCAAATAAGAATAATCTCTTTTAAATGGCATCCTCATTGTATAAATGTATAATTAATTATCCACAAAATGCGACGTTTGCCATATTTTTTTCCTCTATCGGGGATTTACACGCATTGTTATACATCTCAGTTTTGTAAACTTTATTGAAAACATGAGATGAAAACAACTTAGTCAGCTTTTTGTTTGTACTAAACAAGTTATGTATTTCAACATACCATATATGGTAATTAAGTATTGCGTGGCGTTAAGTTGCGTTTCTCAATTAAATCTCAGAAAGCGGAGAATAAAGTGTTTTTAGAAGTAGAAGCATGAAGGTCATCAAGGCGGGATGTGATAGCATCTGTTAGCACGATGGTGGTGGATTAGATCCTTACACAGGGCAATCATTTACTTTAATTAGTTTTATGCTTTGACAAGATATGGCGTTGAGCTTCCACCGCTGAACACGAGATGTCTGGAGTTCGGGCAAAAAGGATAGAACAGTTTCTTAACAGTCTCTGCTCTATGTCAACACTGCTATGTAGGAATAGCCATTTATTGTATCCCGCATTTACATATAGCAGAGGGAACATGGGAACCTAATGTTAAGTCGCTCTGTTCCCATTAGGACACTTCTATTCCCTACTTTCCCCCTGAATTCTCTAGGCATTGCGAGTTATGTGGTTGAATTCAACGCCATATTTTGCCTCGTAAGAGCTAGGAAAAGAAAATATTGATTATTTCATTCCCCCGAGTGGGAAATGAATTCATAACCGTCGCGTTTACAGTTGTGGTTGTTTGTGCCCCAGCACCACGACGGCCTTACGACGGTTTATCTATATATTTAATATAATTTTAACGAAGTAGGTAACATTTGGTGCAACAATGTCATGAATATTCATATGCCGCTATAAACATAAGTAAACATAGTTAATTTTGTCTAATACGTTAGTCCAGTATAAGATAATAAAAAAAAACATAAAATCTGCTTAAACAAAAAATATTATGCGAAGTCATTGTTGACTGTACCTAAACCATTTTAAAGTGATCCATTATTTGCATGGCATTATTAATTTTAGTATTCTGTACCTTCTTCTATTTTATTATTATTATTATTATTATTATTCAAATATAAAGGCATATGAGGCCAGACGTGGCGCAAGGCGACAAGCATGTGGTTGTAAACGCAACATGTTGTGGATTCGATTCTCACTCTGGGAAATAAAATTATAAGTAAATATTTTAATTTCCTCGCTCTGGTAATGAGCCGAAGCGTGGTAAGTAAGCGTGGTGGTGGTGAAAGTGGGGAACGGAAGTGACTTAACGGTGTATATTCAAACCAGAATCCCTTTACATTCTGTCAAATGCGGGATATAGCGTGAAGCTAATCAATAATAAATTAGACCATGTATTTTCAATGTGTGTTATTTACTGCAACAGAGTAATATTGATTTTTCAGTGATAAGATAAGTAAATATGTAGAAATATGTCATTAGCAAATAGGTTCGTAAATGTTTTACGTCAATTTTTAACCATACTATCTACTAACCTACTAACAATATTTGTACCTAGAAATAAATTAGAAACATATTTTTCACTAAGAACCGATCATGTACGAATCGGGCTCGCCCACCGAGAGTTCCATACGAATTATGTTTACAGGTGGGCAGTTTGTTAGTTTTGATGTAGGCGTCCCTAAAAATAATTAGGTACAGTCCGCGAAGCCTAAAATGAACTTTGCATTTGTTACAGATTTCTGTACTAACTAAAGACTGGAAAACAAATGAACCACATAATAATATTTTTTTTACACTGCAAAATATTTATCTTCCCTTAGCTCAAAATAGATAATTTAATTTACTATGTATTACTTACTTTTATTATATATTGATTAAAATTTATGTTTTCCTTCAGGGTCCGGAGCCAGCATTGAATTCTAGCCCGGGTGGAGCAGCTAAGCCGCCGCCTCTCAACGCATTCGAGCTGGACCGCTGTTTGGATAGGTAACACAATATGGATATACAAAGTATAATTAATTATATTACAATACTAGAGGATGTCGTCGCGCAGTGGCTTAACGTGTCACTGTAACCACAATGGTTATTGGTTTGTTTTCCATTCAGGTAATGAATTAAAAAAAAATCCTTGCTCTGCTAACAATTGATTTTTCCCGTAAGTATTTTTGGTAATCCTTTCTCAGTGCTGCTTTACATGCTAAATTTCAGCGTTATACGCCACGTGGTTTCGGCTGTACGTTGTATATCAGTAACTCAGTAACGGTAAGAGTTATATATATACAGATGGTAGAGAATAAAATGTCTTGACATTCGTTTTAAAATATTATCAAATAGTCTACGGTCCCTTAATACAAATCAACTAGAGTATTTTTTATAATTTAAAGTGTTATTCCACATTTAGGAAAGAAAAATACTTTTTAGAAAACGTATAAAAATTTGGATGTAGCTAGATTTGAACTTTATATTGTGTGTCTTGGAAACCGTCCGTTTGCACGTATGGCTTAGCGGTCAGAGCGCTTGGGCGGTTTCCAAGAGGGTTCAAACGGGTTCAAATGTCGCTAACCCATTATTATTTTATTGATAGCAATATGATTTTAAAAAACATATATTCCCATAAAATGTTATAGAGACGAGACCCGGTGGGGCGGTGACGCGCGGCGTCGCAGACGTAGCTCACCGCCGCGACGCACACCGCCACCCAACAATGAGCCTTTGTCACTTGCAAGGGTATGTACATTACATAAAAAGTATATTATTATAAATATTAATATAAGGCTATCGTAGGGTAGTGGCACAAGAGTGTGACTGTAAACGCCACGTTGTGGGTTTGATTTCCATTTGGGGAAATTAATTATTAAATATTTTCATTTACATCGCTCTGGTAAAAGGCAAATCGTGGCATTGAGTCCCACCAAATTCGGCTGAAATTATATAAATAGAGAATATCGTAGCTCGTTTTATGCAATAACGTAATTGTATTTTTTTTAAATAAGTTAAATATAATAATATCGCCCGCAATATTAAAAAATATGGAAATACATTATTGTTGAATGAATGATAGAGGTGTAAATTAAATTCCAATATAAATGTAAGTATACATACATATATTTGAATATAGTGTGATGGGTTTAAAAAAACGAAATATTAATATAAACCAAATTTCAATATTGTAAGTATATTGAGATTAGAATATTGTTCGTTGGTATACCGCAAATCCAAATATGAATGAAAAAATTTCTTCATTTCTCGTACTTCCTACCTAAAAGTTCTTGCCAGTTGACTCTGGCTTTAATAGCAACGGTGCTCCTCCTCTATAAACCATGAAAACACATTCTTACTTCTCTACTTATTTAAGGAACAATCCAATTTTGAAAGCTCATGTAAACGCATTAATTGTTGGGTCTATCTAGGAGAAAATTATTATATTTGACACTATGCTCTCTGCCTACTCTTCTATGAATTAATTTAAGAAAAAATAATGGAATAAATATCTTAAAATGATATTAAGGCAAGTGCACCAACCTCCCCAACGGGTGGTTCAACACAGTCCAGCCCGGCCCCGGTCTCCCCCGCCGGTAGCAACGCTGCCCGATCTCCCCTACCATTGGTAGCGCAGGACTTGCTAGCGATGCAGATATTGGACCAGCACACGCATCTGCAGGCCCTGATGAAGCAGAGAATGTTTCATCAGCATCATATGCAGAAACAGGTTAGATTTTAAATAAAAAATTATAACTGTACGGGATATGATTTGAAATAGATTGAATTTATATAGTTTCAATATGGGTTTTTTAGGCTTATTTGTTAGTTTTTAACTTTTAACTGGTAAAGCGATATCTTTACATTTACTTAATAGAAGTAAAATATTTGTGTATAATAATTATTTGCCGTATAAAGTTCGGAAAGAGGTGTGAGTTAAAAACTGGTTCTCAATTTTTATAAAATAATTTCAATTCATGACAGTAAATATGAATATATGATGTATTTAATAAATTACTAAATTAAAGAATTGAAACAATTTTGCGAAAACAGCACATGACAACGGAAGCGGCTAAGCGGCAGCTGGAGCAATCCCGGATACAAGATCAGATCAATTTGAATCTGCTATCACAGTCTCATCTCCAGCAACCAGATAGTTCTCCGAGTAAGATGTTTTTAATATGCCATTAAGATGCCATCGGGACCCACTAGGATAGTTTCCAACTAATGCGTCAAATAAGATGGTTCTGATGTCGATTCCTATTCGACTAAACGACACACTCACTCACGATTATTTATTAATATTTTTGATTTCTCAATTTATAAATTCAAAAAGTAAAGAACAGTCTTTTCACACACAAATTATTTAAACCTTCTATGATACGATAAAACTTATTTTATTAAATAGTAATAAAATAAGATATCTATATTTATCACTAAACCTACTTTCTTAATATCTTAAGTATTTATATATATTTTTTTATATAAAAGCTCTTCTATAGGATTAAAAGTCTCTAATTAAATGCCAGACTAAAAGAAATCATTTTAATAAAACAAACACTTTTCCATCCACAACAGGCTCTCTACAACAACAACTGAATGCACAACAACAACAATTAGTGCAACAACTGCAGGCCGTGCAGCGCCAGTATCTGATGCACGCGCCTCTGTCAGTACCGCCTAATGCTCCGCCGGGTGAGTTAGAGCTACCAGTTCAATTCTCGGTTGTGGGAATAGAAAATATTTAATTGATTTGTCAAATGCCATTTTTATATGATAAATAGGGTTATACTAAGTAGGTTGTTTTTGACAATTGGTTAATTATTATTATTACGTATAAAATATATTTTTTTCATATTAATATAACAACTTTCTATAATAGAATTAATGTAATATGTACACTTTTTTTTCTTGAATATGAGACATAGACATATTAAACACTTTTAGACTGTCGTAGCACAGTGAGACAGCGTCTGATTATAAGCGTGAGACGATGATTGTGGGTTCTATGCTCACTCAGTTGTACGATTATATTCATATTATATATTTTAATTTTCCCGCTCTGGTGGACAAAAAGTGCGAGTTCAAATCCTCCATAAGGTTTTTACTAATTTATCCAGGTCTAATGCTATGGAGCAATGAGTTAGAGGAGCACCCGTTGTTCGGACGCGGTGTTTGCAAATGGCCCGGCTGTGATGCACTTGCTGAGGATTTTCAAGCATTTCTCAAGTAAGTATTGAGAAGTTAAATCAAAATATTATGTTTTAAATGAAAATGTTATGTTATGTTGTATTTTATTCTTTATATTGTGTGTTTTCGAAATAATCTCTATTAATGACGTATTGATTAGAAGTTGTTGTTAAATTTGATATATTCGGTTCGCATCTTGCTTAGTTTTGCAAGTACTTAAAATATATTTCATGTATGAATATTTTAATTTCTAATTTCTGGTAACAAGGCAAAGCGACATTGAGTTCCTCAACACAAAAGAAAAAATTGTGCTGTGCGTGGGGAACGAACTAAGCACCAGGTTCCCTCTGCCTATCCCGTTATATGCGGGATACAGCGTGAAGCTAAAAACATATAAATCTATAATTATTTTCCCCTTTTAGACATCTAGAAGGAGCACACACTCTCGACGACAGATCAGCAGCACAAGCGCGAGTGCAGATGCAGGTGGTGGCACAACTGGAACTGCAGTTGCGGAGGGAGAGGGACCGTCTGGCGGCCATGATGCGACACTTGCACGCTGCACGCGACCATCACGCTAAGTTACCACATGGTGAGGGTTTATTAATATTACAATATGGTCGACAAGTAGTGGCCTCCGAAGTTAGCTGTACACTGAATGTTTCGATTTAAGGTTTTTTTTTTACTTTAGATTATTTTATTCTACAGTGAACAATGCGCAAAACTTCAGAAGACCTAACTTTAAAGCGGCCACGGTTCATCGACCGTACTGTACTTTCGTGCTATTTTCTTATTATTTCGTGACATAGCGACGCGGCATTTGACTGACGCGAAAGTCGACAGTTGTCGGTTCAATTATCATAAAAAGGAAATGGATTATTTTAATTTCTTCGCCTAAGAAGATTAAATTCCGCTTTGAGTTCGGCCAATGTTTCACAAAGACAATAATTACAATTTTTAACAAAAAAAAGACCGATTCCACCTGATCCCATAATTAGAACCTTAGCAAACTTTCAACAAACTACTCTTGAAGTGTATCCTTTCCAATAAAGAAATAATCTTGATGATTGATGAATCTATATATTCGTTCATTTGTCGTGCACATACTAAATGCAAATTTAAATGTACGTGATCCTCGAAAAAAACATTGTCAGAAATGAACCAAATTAAATTGGAACCAGACTGGAATCACCAGCGTTCAAATAAAAAAATAATCATCAAAATCGGTTCGCCCAGTCAAAAGTTTTGAGGTAACAAACATAAAAAAAAAACAGTCGAATTGTTAACCTCCTCTTTACGGAAGTCTATTAAAAATTAAATAAATAAAACATCACCTAGGTAAAAATCCTCCGAATTCAATCCAAGACTACAATGGTATACAAAATACACTGTTTACATATTTAAAATGCAGTTACAATAAAAATAAAATAAGATAACACTCAAGAATAGATACTGCAAAATTTATTCATATAACATACGATTAGCTCAAACGGGAAGCTAAAATGTTTATTATAAAACTATATTTTAAAAAGATGCCGCCCACTCGTGGCGCAGCGGCACAAAGTGTGACTGTAAAATTTGGTTGGTTGGATTGGTTGTGGGTTCGATCCCCACTCGAGGAGATGAAATATTTATTTAAATTTATATTTCCATTTCTTCGCTCTGGTGTCGAGGCAACGCTCGGCGTTAAGTTCTGCCACTCAACACGCAATACCTTCAGAATTCGGCAGAAAGTGGGGAGCTCAAAACTAGGTTCCCTCTGCCTACTCTGCTATGTACAGGATACAGCGTGAAGTAAAAAAAAGATGTTCGGTTTCTCAGCGGTTCCTCTCAACAGAATTTCCTACCGAACCGATGGTAGCTTCGTGTAGGACTAACACTACTGACATTATTATAAAAATGTCCAAATGAACAAAACATATTTAGATTATGATATTGTAATAAAAATTATATATCAACAACAGGTCCGGCAAGTGAAGGAGCTTCACCGGGCCCAGTGCGACGTCGCGTTTCTGATAAATCTGGGGTCGCCATTGCTGGAGGTAATTTTTTTTTACTTTTAACATACTTTGTTTATAAAAAGAAAAGTTCTTTTTCCCTTTTATATAAGTGAAAGGAAAAGAAACAAAACTATATTATAAAAAATTTTCAATTACGCTTTTCACTCTAGTTGTAAAATTAGTTAATTAATTCAATTTTTTGAAAAAGACTCCATTTCGCTATCATTGCTAATTTGGAAAATGATAGATAATGCTAGGAAAATAAAAGAAGTCAATATATCACCAAAGTTTTCACTTTAAAGTGTGCATTTATTTTATTTCTTTTTCGTAAAAATTCTGTGCATGAACAAATATAATAACTATTGTATGCTAAAAATTTCAAATAAATAAACAAAATGCTAAATTAGAAAAAAAAGTTCCGTATCTTTTAGGGAAAAAAGGAACTCTTATAAGATCACTTTGTTATTCGTCCCTGTGTCTGTCTGTCTGTCAAGGGCCTTTATCTCAGGAACGCTTGGAGATATCGAGTTGAAATTTATACCATATACTATCTATGTCCTATGATCTACGGCTCTGTGGTAAAAAAACGTATATCCACATTTACTTAATACACGTATATCCACATTTACTTAAAAAAAGGTATGGCCGTTTAAATTGCAAGAAACGCATATTTCGACACTATAAAGGGAATCAAAATTAATATAATTCTTCCGTTTTATCTAGAATTATAATTTTTTTCAGCTAACATCTACAGGTAGTTCTCTGTTTTTAAAGCCGCGCAAAAGTTATTTGGTATTAAAGGTTTCGGTATTAAAGCTCGGCTAAGCTAAGCTTGAATTTCAGAAAACGGTCGAGGCCTCCAATTTTTTATTTCCGACTCGCGCTTGTCCGAATTTAGTTTATATAAAAACGCTAGAGTGAATATATTTAAAATTAGTAACTCATACATTATTATTAATGTTCATTTATAGTAAAGTATTCTCTTATATTAAGGTCTGCCTTATATGCTCGAAAGAGCTGGATTAGATGTTCAACAAGGTAAAATCATTATAAATATATTATTTTATTATTTACCATATAATATTTTAAGCAATACAATAAATTTTACAACAGAAAATGATTTGAAATTGTATAATAATATTTAATTATTACAATATTATTATATTCCGTTTCTTAGAAAGTCAAAAATTAAGTGTTTTTTTTTTTTAAACAATGATTATTAACTTTATTTCAGGGATACGGTCGCCTTTTTACTTTTTGTTATATTAAATTCATTTTCAATTGTTATTTTCATTCGATATAAAGTTTTAATGTTATTGTACGTTATTATTAAATAATATATTTCAGAAATACAACGCAATCGTGAGTTCTACAAGACAGCTGATGTGCGTCCGCCATTTACATACGCATCACTTATACGACAGGTTATTTATAATTATTTTATTACTGCAATATTATTATTATCTATATATTTAAAAGAACATATACCTGACTGACTGAGGTAAGACGCACGCACAGCCGTAACCGCTGTGCGTAGAAACGAGAAATTTGGTCAGATGTTTATTTTCGTAATCTGGACATCCACTAAGAAGGGAATTTGAAAAATTTTAACCCTAAACAGATGAAATAGGGGTTGAAAGTTTGTATGATTTTTATTTTAAATCGGCACCGATTTTTATAAAATTTGAAATTCAGACTTTTAAAAATATTTCATTGAACACGTGTTTCATGGTTTTTTAGAATTCACCACCTAAGGGTTCAAATAAGCAGGCGAAACCGCGTGCGCCCACTAGTTAGAAATAAATGGGGTACTCATTTTATTTTCCCCTCGCTCTTCATTAAGTTAAACCACTCAACGCACTATGTGTCGAAAATTCGTCGGAAAGTGGTAACGGAGTGACTTAACGTTACGGGAACGTATATTGTTCCCTTTGCCTACCTATTAAGCAAGAGAGGCTTGTTACCTTTTTTATTTAGAATAGTTGAATAGGAACCGTAACTACTACTTTACTTTATATTAATTTACTTAATTTCATTGTTATTTAAGTCTCTTTTATTTACATCTACCCGTTTTATTTAAAATTATATATAGTTAGACGCTGTTACAAAAATCTGAAATTGTATGAAAATAAATGTATATTTTCAGGCTATAATAGAATCACCAGACAAACAACTAACTCTAAACGAGATATACAACTGGTTCCAATCCACGTTCTGCTACTTTAGACGCAATGCTGCTACTTGGAAGGTAAGAATTCTAAAGTTTACTTAAAGTGATTTTGGAAATTATAGTATTTACTCACTCGTGATTATGACTAGAATCACTTATAACTATGATTATTATTACGATATGAAAGTATTATTCACGTGGGTTAAGTTAATGAAACAATAGTGATTTTTATAAAATAATTAGAATATTCCAGAATACATTATTATATATATGGGATTTATTTTAATAATAATTATTATTATTAAAAGAGATTAATTTTAAAATTTTTAAACTTAAAGTTATATTATGGAATAGACTTTTTGAGGTAAATTTGGAAATATGTTTATACATTAATTTATTAATACATTTTTGAAACGTTAATTGTACATCGCTGCAGAATTATAAGGTAAACTGTAGTTAGAGTAATTAGCTTGTATTATCTATGATATAATCTTTAAGTAGGTACATATATTTACTATTTTCAATCATTTTCTTGTATTGAAAGTGGTACAAAATGGATGTTGGTATTAAAAAAGTATATAAATCAAATAAGAATTAATTTTTCTTTATGATATTTTCTGTATATATTATTACAGTTTGATTTGATAATAAATAGGAAAGGAACTTTTTTAAAAAACACCTGAACCTATGTATCACATTTTTAAAATAATAGTAGCACAAATATATTTTTGTTTAAATATGTTATAAAACATGTACAAAATGAAAAGAAGGCTACATTAATCAGTAAAGATATCTGTTTAATTATTATAATATAAAAAAGAAATAATATTGGCGTTGAGACATTGAAATAAGTTACAGGTATATCTTAACTAAATCAATTTAATTTTAATGAGGTTTATATTATTTAATAAATGAAAAAAAACCAAGACCAACCAACCAACCAACCAAACAAAAATCACGTAAAAGAAAAACGAGAAAAAATAAACCAAAAAAGTGTACAAAAAACAGAACGCGGTACGCCACAACCTGTCGCTACACAAATGCTTCATGCGCGTCGAGAACGTGAAGGGCGCCGTGTGGACGGTCGACGAGGTGGAGTTCTACAAGCGCCGGCCGCAGCGCGCCGCGCACGCGCCCGTGCACGCCGGGTACTGCCCCGCACCCACCAGACCACTTCACGTTTACACTTCAGATACACTTGCACACTGCACATAATACACTTGGTTGTAAACTGGGAACAACTTACGAATAAATCATTATATATTTACACTTCAGACACACTTTCACACTTTACATAAAACATTTGGTTATTCACCGTACAATCTAGGAGCAGACTTAACATAACTTAACATAAAGTACTCAATTAAAGCTTTTGTTGCATTACACACTGGGTATACCGCACTGATCAGACCACTTCACTTTATCATTTCAGATACAGTTGCACACTTTACATAACAAACTTGATTATATGCTGGGTATTAAGAGAAAACAGACCACACGCGAACATTTTAGTTAAGTTAAACTTTAAATTAAACTATTAATTATAGCTTTTGCTATTACACACTGGGTACAGCATTCACACAACTCTTACAACTTCACGTTTACACTTACGTTCTGATTATACTTGAACATCACTTCATGTTTACACTTGCATACTTTACATAAAACTCTTGGTTATATGCCGGACAAAATGAAAGCAGATCACTTCACGTTTACATGTACTGCTTTATTATTATTATTAAATACTGAGTTAATAATAAAATATTTAATTTATTGACAATAAAATTACAACAACGCACTCATCAGAGCACTACATGCATTTTACACTTACTTACAGTTACACTTATACACCTTACACATTCTATGGATTGCACACATGTACACTAGAGATACTGGGGTTTTTCTTAGAGCTGTGTGATGTCTATTGGAGACTATCGTCAAAAATACGTCAAAAGTTAAAAAAATTAAATTAAATTAAATTAGCTTCACGCTATATCCCGCACACAGCAGGGTAGGCAGAGGGAACCTAGTGTTAAGACACTCCGTTCCCCACTTTCTGCCGAATTCTGGAGGCATTGCGTGT
>DWQW01009817.1:0-12644 GCA_018249695.1 Heliconius erato demophoon | reverse complement strand
ACACCAGAGCGAAGAAATGGAAATATAAATTTTAAGTAAATATTTCATCTCCTCGAGTGGGGATCGAACCCACAACCAGTCGGTTTTGCAGTCACACCTCGTGCCGCTGCGCCACGACCGGCCTCAAATATAAATATTCAATATTCAATAAAAATATTCAATAAATAATTTCATTTAGTGGGATCGAGCCCACAACCGCCACGTTTACAAGCCATATTCTAAGCCATACTGCGCCACAGTAACTAACAGTAGTGATATCTTAAAAGTAAAAACTTCTTTCGAAATAAATTAAATCGATTCTTCAACTGTGAGAACTCCCTATCTTTATATGACGATACGATCTAAAAATTCTTGTCATAGAAACGTGAATTGAGTGTAATTAGTAAGCGAGCTTTGAGCTTTTTAATTAGGGTACTACGCGTTGAATACAAAATCGGTTATTACGATATCGCTACCTACTTTACATTAGTGGAATATTTGAAGATTTTTGTAGATATATAAATTTTGTGTATACATTTGTTTGTCCTTTTATTTTATTTAGATTAGGTAGAAAGAAGCTAGTGTTAAGACACTCAGAAGTTGCATGTTGAGTGACGAAACTCTACGGTGTGGTTCGTCTTGCAACTAGAACGAGGATATAAAATAATTTATCGCCCTTCGAGCGAAAATCGAACCCAGAACCGTGGCGTTTACAGTCAGACGCTGTGCTGTGTGTGTGCGCAACGACGGTATCACGAATTTGTAATTTAAACTTATATTTAATAGTAACTATCAGATCCGAAATGTTACATCCTTAGCATTCCCTGTTATGAACTGTATCAACTTCCTAAATCAACACAAACATTTTTAATATATTAAGTTATTTTGAACAAATCAACAACTGTACCCATAATCCGTCACAAATTTCTCTTTAATGCCTAAACCATCAAAATTCCATAGAACCATCAACATCAAAGACAAACACATATCAAAGGAATAGCACCGAAATATTTAATCTCGTACTCATTGTTCGCTCCAGACCGTACACGACGCGCGGCTCAACGCGAGGGTCGACGCCATGCTGGAGGAGGGCTTGATCGATGAACTGCTGAACTTCCACGACAGGCACAATAAGCAGAGGATCCGGGATGGCAAGTAAGTGGATGGATGGATTTTGGGTAAATTAAATATCATATAAATATCCTATCCTTCTACATATACCTATATTTTTTTAGCTTCGTGCTGTACCCACACACACCAGGTTAAGAGGGAATCAGGGAACCTAGCTAATTGTGTCATATTTTTTAGACAACATGTAAAAAATTTTTGTAACGGAATTTGAACCCACACCTCTTGTTTACCATACAAGTTGTTATCACTTCTTTTTCCACTTTCTTCTTATTTCGACATTGAATGCTAAGTTACAACGGATTTTTTTTTTCATTCACATTTTAGAAAATACATTCTTAATCTTCTACTAAGTTATAAAGATATCTTGTGTTGATTTGCTCACATTTTACGTGTTTTTATTTGTCCTAGTGGCACAGTGGCATCTTACCACAGCGTTTATGCGCTATGGTCACGAGTTCATATCATGTAGGGAAATCGCGGGTTTAAGTTTTGCCAATCAACGCATAATGATACAAAAATTGCATGAAATATTGAGAATAGAGTGTCTTAATACTACTAGTTGCGAAAAAATAGGGGAAATGTTCATTTTACCAGTAAAAATCTTAATTAGACAAGTAAATATATTTAACACTGTACTAAGTGAAGCTCAAAGTTTAAAAAAATCTAGGTATGTACATAATCTACAAAAAAGAAGATTCATGAAATCGTTAAAAGCGTTCATTTATTCGAGACAAAGGGACCATTCGCGGAAATTATCCGTGAAATTAAAACGATTTAATGTAACGATGAATCGATTTCATTGATTAAAATAAGAATCGAGATCGATTTTGTGAATAATGGTATGTAACAAAAAATGTATCTTCCCAACCGACTTTGTGTGGTTTATAATTAATATTACGTTTTTTTTATTTATCGTCTACAGTTACTGAGGGAGAAAATAGTGTTGAGACAATCAGTCTCCATTCTCCGCTTATTTTAAAGGCACTAAATGTAGTTAGATGAACTAACCTTGTGTCTCTGCGCTGCGACGCCCTCTATTATAATTGCCTACATATAAAAAAAAATTGTAATTGTAATTGTCTTTAATGTTTGGGTGCTGCTCTCTGCTGTACCTTGTA
This sequence comes from Heliconius erato demophoon, assembly GCA_018249695.1. NCBI lineage: Eukaryota > Metazoa > Arthropoda > Insecta > Lepidoptera > Nymphalidae > Heliconius > Heliconius erato. The sequence goes on along the minus strand of DWQW01009817.1, from coordinate 10,416 downwards.
TAACACCGGCAAATGGTATTAAGATAATATTATGCAACGTCGCTCGGGTATAAGAAAGTCCGGCGTTGAGTTCCGCCACTCAAAAATAGCAATGTCTACGTCTAAAATTCGGGCGACGCTTTTACCCTAGTTATAATATTGAATCGATGATTCTATAGACACAGTTGCCTGAAACTATGAGGCCTTCGGCTTTTTTTTTTCAATTATTTGACCAAAATACCTATATTAAAACCAGATATGATTTTTGAACCGACTGTCAATAGTTACATTTATATTTTTTTTTAAATAAAAAAAAATGACAGCAAAAACTCCACTATATTTATAAACAAACGCAAATAAAAAAAAACACAAAATGGGGTGAATAAAAAAAATAAAAAGCAATATGGCGGCCATGGGCAATGGCCGCGATGCATCTGCCATACTGCGGTTCACTGTGCTCTCAGGTTTCATGCATTCTATTCCTATGGCAGTTGACTTTAATCCTGGAAAAAAATATAATATTAATTAATTACTACTTTTGTATTAATAACATAATATATTAACATATAAATTATAAATGCAATGGTTCAATTCTCACTCGTAGAAATGGGTAAAAACACAAGTAATAGTAATAATTTATCATTAATAAGCTTCACGCTGTATTTATTCCCCACTTTCCGCCAAATTTTTCAAAGTATTGCGTGTTGAGTGGCGGAACCCAACGCCGGGCTTTTGCCTTGGTGCCAGAGCGAAGAAATGAAAATATTCAAAAATAATAACCCCATTTGTCGTATCGCCAGTCTTTCAAAACACTCCCCTTGTAGCCGCGCCCACTATCAGCATATTAGGCCTCAATGTTTCGAGTGACTGCCAGTATCGCGATTATCTGTAAAGCAAGGCCAAGTTAGCCTCGAAGAAACTAGGGGTCATCAGCATAGCGAGACGGTGCTTCACGGGGGAGTGTTACGAGGAACTGTTTGACCTGTTATCTGCCGCCGAATTTTCTAACCGCACAGTACGTCACAAGCTTAAATATCATCCACACCACCTGAATACGAGGCACTCCACTTCCTTCCACGCGCCACACAACTGTGGAATGGCCTAACTACGGCAACGTTTCCAGGTCGATATGAAATGGGTACCTTCAAAAAGCTATCTCTACCTTAAAGGCTGGCAACGCACCTGTAGCTTCTCCTTTACGTGGTCGTGGGCGGGTTACCATCAGGTGACCCGAACGCCCGTTTGCCTTGTCTTTTCCATAAAAAATATATAATAATAATTCATTCCCTCGAGTGGGGATTGAACCCACAACCATCGCGATTCAGTCACACCGTTGTGCCCCAGGGCCACGACGGCCTCGTAGTAATAACATCTAAATATATTTATATACCTAATAACTATTTTGCAAAAAAGAAATTCTATTTTCAATTGTGTGCAATTTCGACAAATCTCTCTCTCTAATTCCAAAATAAGTGACTTGACTGACATGCCGATAACGTAAAATCAAACTGGCGACCTACGCTGCAGTACTAATAAATAATTAGAAATTATTAAAAATGACTAGCGACCCAAATAACACATTTATTTTTATACTATAGCCAAATTATACATATAATGCCTTTACATAAATTGTAGGCTATGTGATATTTTGATGTATAAGCCATATATATTACTGTAGTTTTATTTAAGTCCTTTCAGTACTTTTTGCGTAACAGTGAAACAAACATCTAACAATCCTGACAAATTTTACTAATTACAATAGTAGAAAAAAAATAGTATTCTATTCTTAAGGATAAGATTTTCTAAAGAATCTTTTTCATGATATATCAATATCAAGTATCAAGAAGCATACAGCGGGCTACAGTAGTGTTACGCACGCGGTAGCAAGTAGCGACCGCAGCCCGCTCTATTGCTACCATCCTATACAAAATGGATATATCACATACTACTAGATATGTCAATTAATAAAACATTAAAATGTTTTAGCTTTCCTTTGCCTGCCCTGCAATGTGGGATTTTTTATGAAGAAGGACAAGGCAAACGAGCGTTCGGGTCACCTGATGGTACGTGATTACCGCCGCCCACGACCCCGTGCAACACCAGAGGAGCTACAGGTGTGAGCCCGGCATTACCTGATGCGAAACGCAGTGGCATAAAGCCACTACTTAACGCCGGTTTTAAATGCCAGGGGTGGTGATGATCCGGTCGAGTCTGCCCATTCGTGTTGCCATTGCAGGCGACGTGACTCTACCACACGTACTTTAGTCGCCTCTTACGACACCACCAGTACCAGGATGAACCTATTCTAGGCCGGGATCACACGGCTATACTTTATGATGATGTACCTAATGATGTAATTAATTTTCACTATTTATTCGAACATGGAATTCAAAAAGTCAGTCAAAGGTAAAGGTAACCTACCTACATATTTAAGTTTATTCATTTCTTTAATATGTAGGTAGGTAGGTTACCTTTCTGTTTTAATATCTTATCATAGAAGAGAAAGAACTTCTTATCAAGATTACTTGATATACTCGTCGTATATACGACAAAACTATCTTTAGAATAGTTATTAGTTATTTGTAATGTTCATTACGGCTCCTACACATCTATTTCAAGTTCTCAGAAAGCTTACTCACAAAGTCTGAAAACAGCTATTTATACAGCATCAATACATTAAAGCTTCATCCTGCACATACCAGTTGCAGCTAGAGAGTAGAGAGTAACCTGGGAACATAAAAGACACTCCTCTCCCATTAAAACACTTCCGTTCCCCATTTTCTGCTGAATTCTCGTTACATTGAATTTCGAGTGGCGGAACCCAGCGCTGCGCTTTGCACTTGCGAGTATAATTTAAGAGACAGTACATCATTAAAAAATAAAGAATGCTAAAGCCGCTTAATTATAAATTACATCGAAAAATATATATAAATACTTAACATCTTTCTTTCAATTCACAATTTTTTTCATAGTTATTAGACAACTGAAAACCTTCCAAGCGCTATAGCGCTTAAAAAAAGGTAGAGCAAATTAAGTTTCGTTTCTAAAAGCAACGGGTTTAAGCTTTTTTTTAGTTTTTATACATTCTTAATGTTGTACACATTTTAAAACAAATTTCAAAACTTTAAACATATTAATATTTACTAAGAAAGAATTTCTCAACGTCCACACAAACTAGATTGCCACGACGACTAGTAATATATAAACATACAATTATACTTTTATAAAATATTATATGAATAACACTTTTAAAAATTATAAAAATATATATATAATTTAATCACCTGACGCATCTAGGGTTACTATTAGCATTTATAAGTTTTCACTTTTGTGGCGATTTGTTCGTTACCTCAACTCCAACCGTAGCACAGTGTTTGTGTTCCATGACCTCAATAAGAGCATTACTTCTGAAGCCCCAACACCTAGAAAACTATGTAGCATCGTGGAAATTTTAATAACCAGAAATGTGGGGTTTAAGCTTAAAAGATTAAATACGTAAAAAAACACAGTGCAAAATGTGTTAAAAAAACTATGTTCCCATTTTCCTACCCTCCTATGTGCGGGATACAGGGTGAAGCTAAAAAAGGAAATGTAAAACCTTCGTAATAAAGATCAAATGGAGAGAGACCAGTGTCAAGACGCTACGTTTTTAATTTTCAGCTCCAATTACATGAGAAACATTGCGTGTTGGGTGGTGGAACTCAACCAAAATAATGAATTCCCCCGAGTTGACATCAAAGTTAGAACCATCGCACTTATAACAAGACGCTGACCCACTGATAGAAAAAAATATAGAAACATATTATTCCCTTCTCCACTATGAATAAAATTTACCAACTATATCTTGGAGGAAACCCGACTATTATCGCACGTTGCTTCCCAAGCAAGGTAGCTTTCAATTTAGAGGTTAACTATAGAACGAAGTATACACCTATGTTAAAATTAAAAAAATAAATTAAATCAGCTTCACGCTGTATCCCGCACACAGCAGGGTAGGCAGAGGGAACTTAGTGCTAAGACACTCCGTACCCCATTTTCCACCGAATTCTGGAGGCATTGCGTGTTGAGTGGTGGAACTTACCGCCGCCTCGACCCCAAAACGAAGAAATGTAAATATAAATTTAAATAAATAGAGATCGAACCCGCAACCAGTCGATTTTACAGTCACACTTTGTGCCCCTGCGCCACGACTGACATCAATTTAAAACACTTCCTTTGCTAAGTGAGTCACAGACGACGCACTACAACAGAAGCTACCGAACGTAGAAGGTTCAAATTTTCCACAATCAAAATAAGCTATAGCACTTAAAAGGCAGTTTTAATAATCTATAAATAAGAACGACATCTTAAGACCCCTCTCAAGATCCATTTGACTAAACAAAACAAATATTATAAAGTTTATATTTTTAATTGAACTGAATTGTAAAAATTTTTACGTCTCAGACTTATTTTTTTATTATTGCCGTGAGAATGTTTTATATTAGAAAAAAATACAAGTCATGTCAGTGATAGTAAAATGTATAAAATATTTCATTAATCGTTCAATTTACAAGTCTATAAAGGATGATCTAATTGGGGTAGCAGTCACATGTGAAGAATAAAGGGTCCTTAAAAACATAAAAGGTTCCCACTATCTACAGAAAGCAAAGTTTGTTTAGGAATTTTTTTGTAATTTAAATTTTAAGTTTGTAACAAACCCTAATAAATATTTTGGTTTATAGTAGTAGTGAAGCTTAATAAAATGAGCTGATAGTAAATAACGTAGAGTGTTGTCACAAAATTATCTTTGTACTCCACGAAATACAAAACGTTTAACACTACTTGTCACCCGTGAGTTCGTTTGCGTGGACTTTATGACCCTGTTACGCTTATTTACCGCCAGTCGTCACTAATGCTTACAGTAGGTTGGGAATCTAGTGTCAAGACACTTCGTTCTCCGCTTTCCATCCAAAATCTAAATATGACGTGGTCAGTGGTAAGTGGTATCTAAACGCCACACTCACCAAATGAGCGATGAGCTAAAAACAAATATACCTTTAAGAACCTTAAGCATTCCTTCATATAAAACAATCTATATGCAAACACAAAATTACAACCAGAACGAAGCAACAAACCCTAATAAATATTCCAAGCTTTCTCCTTCTAATTTGCCATAAGAGTGACAAACAATCCAACGTCAAATGAAACACCTTGACGTATGTTATTCAATTATCACTAATAGCTGGAGGCTCGTAAAATTCCTAGCTCCAGCTACCAGCCACCGTGTAACAGGTGTATTAGGTAACTGAAACTTGAGTGGAAACCAAGTTTGTAATACTAGAAACGATATGAAATACCCATTTTTATCCAGAATTTATTTAAAAGTAGGTTCGATCCCCACTCGAGGAGATGAAATATTTACTTAAATTTATATTTCCATTTCTTCGCTCTGGTGTCGAGGTTAAGCGCGGCGTAAAGTTCTGCCACTCAACACGCAATGCCTCCAGAATTCGGCAGAAATTGGGGTACGGAGTGTCTTAACACTAGTTTCCCTCTGCCTACCCTGCTGTGTGCGGGATACAGCGTGAAGCTGATTTTTTTTTACATTTATCTAATACTTTTTTTTTAGCTTCACGCTGTATCTCGCGGAGGGAACTTAGTGTTAAGACCCTCCGTTAAGTACTCTCCGTCGAATGCTTCGAGGGATTGCGTGTTGAGTGGCGGAACTGAACGGTGTGCTATTGCCTTGGTGCCAGAGCGGAGAAATGAAAGTATTAAGAAAATAATCCTTCTCACAAGTCGAGATCGAACCCACAACCTTCGTGTTATAGTCATATCCTTGTACCTCACGCCACGATGGTACTACGTAGGTTATCTAATGTGATAGTACTAAAAACGCGATGTTTGATTTCGAGTGGAAAGCGGAAATCGGAGTGTCTTAACACCATGTTCTTTCTGTCTGCTCCTGAATGTGGGACTAAGTGTGAAATTACCTGCAGTAAACCTGTATGCAGGTTTAACCTGTATTATTTTTTAAATGTGTATTGATTTTACAACAAACAATTTTACCCAACGATAACGTCTTTTTGTGTAACTAAAATCTTGGGAAAAAATTAGGCACTTTTTCTTCACAAAACTTGGGTAGGCAGAAATATAAAGTGAAATATCAGTTCGCTCAATACTTTTCATCTATTTAGTATAACATACTTTGCAAAAGAGACCATAGAAACTAAAATTTACTAAATTATAACTAAGACTTTAACCTACTAACATCACATGTACAGAACGACCACATATAATATTATATATCCTATATTTAATATGTATTCAACAACTTGATTTCAGCGAACTTAAAATAAAATAAATCAGCTTCACGCTGTATCCCGCACACAGCAGGGTAGGCAGAGGGAACCTAGTGTTAAGACACTCTGTTCCCCACTTTCTGCCTAATTCGAATTCAACGCCGCGCTTGTCTTCGATACTAGAGCGAAGAAATGGAAATATAAATTTAAGTAAATATTTCATCTCCTCGAGTGGGGATCGAACCCACAACCAGTCGGTTTTATAGTCACACTTTGTGCCACTGCGCCACGACTGGCCTCATTTCATTTCAGCGAACTTGTCATATTTAATCTTTTTTTTTCCTCAAAATTCCTATCAAAAAGCGGCAATCGCTGTGTAAATATTGATAGTAGTGTATACCACAGTCCACGGGTCACATAGGACTAGGAGGTGTCCGTGAGTGCGGGGTCGATACCCGATACGAATGGTTGCATGACTGTTGAATATACCAAATGATGATCGCGCGGTACAGTTGGAACGGATTTGTATGTTTATAGATATGGTAGCAGAGGAATTTTAGTGTTAAAGTTATTAAATAAACTAAGTTTAGCCTATGGATTAAAGTAACTAAGGCCCTTATTTATAATCAAATCTGAGATCGATGTTGAGATGCGATTTTCATTCATACATTATGATCTATGAATGCAAACGGTATCTCAAGATCGATCTCAAACTTGAGAGCGGATTGTAAATACTGGCCTAAGGGATGTGTATAATACATATTGTACGTACCCGCGGTAAGTCTTACCACAGTTGCAGCGAGATTTACCGAAATGTTTAACGTCATATAACATAGCTTATAGCGTTTCCTCGATAAATTGACTATCCCAAAAAAAGATTCTTTTTCTTTTGAAAGTCTGCAATAGTTCCGGAGATTACCGCGTTTATCCAAACAAACTCTTCAGCTTTACTAACTCACTCACGTAAGTCTTACCAGAACGAAGGGTAAATATTAAATATTTTATTCACCCGCGTGGGAATCGAAGCCACAATCGTCGCGTTAATAGTCGCGTATATAATAGACTTGTTCCCCTGCGCCACGACGACAACCTCAAATTACAATTCCAGTCGTGGCGCAGCGGCACGAGGTGTGACTGTAAAACCGACTGGTTGTGGGTTCGATCCTCACTCGAGGAGATGAAATATTTACTTAAATTTATATTTAGATTTCTTCGCTCTGGTGTCGAGGTTAAACGCGGCGTTGAGTTCTGCCACTCAACACGCAATGCCTCCAGAATTCGGCAGAAAGTGGGGAACGGAGTGTCTTAACACTAGGTTCCCTCTGCCTACCCTGCTGTGTGCGGGATACAGCGTGAAGCTGATTTATTTATTATTATTTTTTTTAAATTATATTAAGAATATATAATCTATTTACGTACAAACACTGTTTACAAGAAACACGTAGATCGCAGTCGAAACGCCAATGAAAGCCCACACGCGTCATAAATCAACTGTAACGGTTGAATCGTGTGCTTCTTAGAATCGATAAGTTTTTTTACATATAATCGGTATATTAAATCGATACGAAATCTTTTCCGGATATCGTTTTTTTTTAAATTGAATTTGTATGTAGTGTTTGTTTATATTAATATACTTATAAGGTGTATTATTATTATTATTATTGAGGTCGTCGTACCGCAGCCGTATGTTGTTATTATTTTCCCGCTCTAATAACAAGACTGTGGCGTTGAGTTCCGCCTCCCAATATGTAACATCTCGAAAATTTGGCGGTACCTGCAGTCACTTAGGCATTAAGCGCAGAACAGAGTGATATATTATTTTTTTCTAGAGTAAATGAGAAAAATATTAAACGAGGAAATCAAAATAATTCATTAAGGTAGACGCTGTGCTGCATAATGTTTCAAAAAGCGATAGTAAATAAATTATAAACAATAATAAGCTACATGCTCGTAACGTCACAAGAAATACCTAATATTATGTAACATTCATAATTTTCAAGATAAAAGGTCGAGCGCATCTGGCAAATCCTCGAATATAATACAAAAGTATACATTTTTTTTAACTACCCTCGTTAAAGGAAAACATGAGGGTACTTATGCAAAAATATTTGACGCAACCCCTTTCTATTTTAACATTAAAAATAATCTAATAAAGTGTTTTTAACAAATATTTTTGTTATTTTATGAGATAGGGGGCAGAATGTGGAGATTAGTTACTACCTTTTACCCATCTAAAGACTTCTAGGAAGATGACTTTAATGTCGAGTAGCGGAACTCAACGCCGCGCTTTGCCTTGTTGCCAGAGCGAGAGATGAAAATAATTTGTTGAAAGAAGTATTAGAGCCCACGACCGTCGCGCTTACACACGCCGCTTTGCCACGACCGTCTCAGTATTATTTTTAATATTGAGACGATCCTAACGAACGGTTTTAAATAAGTTATTTTTTATTATTTCAGACCACCAGATTACACAAAAGGTATTTTTCAAACTCTCGGCTTTAAAGAATTCCACGAATATTTAATGCTGACACCCGAAATGAAGAATAGCGCAGAAGGTGAGAAATTGTTAAAAGAGAGTATAGAAAATATGAAAATGGGTACGAGAAGATATGCGAGAAGACAGAATAAAATGGTTAGAGGACGATTCTTGGATCATCCTACTAGAGAAGTAACGTTTATTGTCTTTTTTTAAAGTTTTTTAAGTTAATTTTTGTGATAAGTTCACGCTGTATCCCGCATATAGCAAGGTAGACAGACGAAATCTAGTGTTAAGATGCTTTGTTCCCCACTAAACGACGCTCTTTGTCTTATTACTAGAACAAAGAAGTTAAATTGATAACATTCCCCTGAGCGGGAACTGAACCCGCAATCATTCTGTTTATAGTCAGTTACATCAAAAAAAAAAGAGTAAGTAAAAAATTATTTAAATATTTTTTTATGTTAAAGTATGTTGTACTTGTTTTTTTTAATCTTCTGTTAAATATAAGTTATACAATATTATACGCGAGGTAAATAGATAGTGAAGCTACATATATTAGCAACATATTTATTTATATTATAGAACTAATTATTTAATTATAAATATTTTTAAAAGTAATATCGGACAATTATGCATAGTCGGTTATTAATATTAGTTTTAATAAATCAATTTTGCTTCAATATCCATGGAATGCTTGATTATACAATATGTATAATTTTCGCAGTTATTTGATATATTTTCCTGGTTTAACGGCTTGTTATTTACTTGAATGCTTACATACAATCGAGTACAAATAAAAACGCAATAATGAATTGTTTACTATTGCATAATTCAATATAATTATTAATATATTATTTTTAATTGGATATGTATGTATTTAAAAAAGAACTAGAAAAAGCGCCATCTTGTGTGTAATAGCTGTACCTCAAAGTTATGAGGAAATAAACTTACGACATCTATTGTCAAATAGAAATACTATTTAGTTTACATATTGTAATAATAGATGTCGCTTATTTTCAGATACCTCCGATTTACGAATTGGATACAACGAATATAAGCGAATGGAATAATGAAGTTAAAAATAAAGCAATTCACATTGTAGAAACGTTCATAAATAAAACTAAATGCCAATATGAACCTTTAAAATCAAATATATCTCAAGAAAAAACTAATATTAATGTACATTCAAGCAATTACTGTGATATTTGCGAAAGACTCATTATTGGGGACCGAGAGATTGTTATTCATATGAATTCTCATAAACATAAACGAGCTTTAAGAAGCAAACAGAGACGAGGTTTGTTGCCTAAGGATGATGAAAAAGAAGAAAAATTTCAAGAGTAATGATATGATCTTTTTTATAATATTCTGACATTTGAATGTCTGTCTGTTAGCATCTGCTATTTACCAAATTTTGTTTTGTGTAACTGTTGTGAATGTTATAATATTAATAAGAATTAAAAAATAATCAAACTAAACATAATCTTTTAATTCTATACTACTATTTACAACATAATGTTTAAATATCCGCTTCTATCTCAGTAACACGGTTTTTAGGTGCTCTAAAATCATAATTTTCAAATTCAGGATATTTTTGGATAATTTCATAATAAGCATGACACAGTCTACCAAATTCGCCGTTTGCTATTTGAAAAGGTCTTGTAATAGGATCAAGGT
>DWQW01009816.1:0-12645 GCA_018249695.1 Heliconius erato demophoon | reverse complement strand
CTTAGTGGATGTCCAGAATATGAAAATAAACATCTGCTCAAGTTTCACGTTTCTACCATCAGCGGTTACGGCTCTGCGTGCGTCTTACCTCAGTCAGTCAGCACAAGTCCTTTTATATATATAGATTGCTTGTACTTATAGAGTTACTTTTACAGCAGATAGTGTGAGAAAAAAAAATTATTCACGAATATAGGTGAAGTAGGGAGAAGTTAACATACATACTCCGTTCTTCTATATCTCATCTGCATAATTTTCTATACACTACGTGATATATATGTCAGCTTCACGCTGTATCCCGCACACAGTAGGATAGGCAAAACGAACCTAGTGTTTAGGCAGGCATTGCGTGTTGAGTGGCAGAACGCAACGCCGCGCTTTACCTCGACACCAGAGCGAAGAAATAGAAAAAAAAATTATATAAATATTTCATCTCCTCAACTGGGAATTGAACCTACAACCAGTCGGTTTTACAATCACACTTTGTGCCACTGTGCCACGACTGGCCTCAAATATATGATATATATGTATTGTATGCTATGCTCAAAGCAGGTCTGACTACCAGAACAAAAGAAACGAAAATAATTTATTTAATCACTCCCACGATCGGGAATCGAACTCACCACCTTTACCATTATCGAAATATCTTACTTTTCATAATACAAACAGCAGTACCTACCATCCACTATGGTATTTCAATTGTAGTCATTCGTCTTGCCCGTTTGGACATCGACTCGCTTTAATTAAAGGCACCTCAACCTATCAACGTGGGCATGTGGCTGTTATATGGCAGATTCCTGAACTGGCAATGGTAAGAATTCTTTCTTTATTTTCTGTAACGTATTTATTTAGAAATTTTCTGATAAAATGTTGAACTATATAATCTCTACAATTTTTTTAATTGCACGCTGTATCCCGCACACAGAAGGGTACGCAGGGGGAACCTGAGATCTAACAAGGCATTGCCTGTTGAGGCGGAACTCAACGCCGTGCTTTGTTTCGTTACGAGAGCGAGGAAAAGAAAACATGAAATATTTCTTTCCTTCGAGTGGGTATCGAACCCACAACCTGTCTCGTCTCACGCTTGTCACGACAACGAGCCACGACGGCTTCAAGCTATATTGTGGTCGATTCTCACTCGAAGGAATGAAATATTTAGTTATTTGATTTCCTTGCTCTGGTATCTAGACAAAACGCGGCGTTGAGATCCGCCACTCAACAACAAAAGCCTGCAGAATTTGATAGGAAGTGGGAAACGGAGTGTAACCCTAGATCCCCAGGTTCCCGCTGTATACTCTACTATGTGTGAAATACAGCGTGAAGCTAAAAAATATATATATACTAAAATAAAAACCTACATAGTATTTTCTTTTTAACTTTTGCAAGCTAGGATAAAGTAAAAAGTAATACTTCCTGACTATGACTGTGAGTGCTTAAAGCGTGACTCACCTAGCACATGTGTTTAGTGATGTAAGAGATACGTTTTTCTTTATTTTATTTTTTGTTTTAAATTTTATATCAACTATATTAAAATGATTTAATAAAATATTAATAACAAAAATATTATACGGTATATCTAACTTATTTTGTCTAACATCATTTAACTGCAATATTAAAATGTTTTGATAACCTAAACATAATTTCTTTAACCATTTATTTTCTCTTGCGAAATTAAAATAAACTAATATAATCAATAGCTTTGTTGTAAAGTAACAAATTTCTATAGAACAAAAAATTAATAAACTACCAAAAAAACCCATATTTGAAAAGTCCAAACAAAAATTGATATTAGAATTCCAATAAAATCCAGTTAGAAAACAAAAACGGACGTAACTTTAAACGGTAATAGTTAAGTAAATGTTGACATAGGACACTGTTTGAGTGACTCTAATAAGAGTGTCGCAATTTCAAATATTCTCATATAATTATGTAAATTATACCCTTAAGTTTGTTATTACGTATATACTTTTTTTTTCCAATTGACAAATTGGCACCTTTGGACAGTAGTAGGAAATAATTTAAGACTTTGAATCAGTTTTATATTTTTTTTATTTCTTGGGGCCTAGGAACTTGAGGCCCCCTATTTTATAGGGGCCCCGAAAGACCTGTGAACAATTAATTGTGATTGTTTATATGGTCCTTCGTCCAATATGATTGCTATTTATTTGAAAAATTTTGAGCTGTCAAGCTTATTTTTTTAATGATTTTCAGTTATATATATTGGTATATTTAGAGTATATATTATATTGTTTTTACATAGTTTTTTTTATTAAAATCTAAGTACATATAAAACAGATATATGTACATAGATTTTAAGAATAAAAATATTAGAGTATGTAAAAGAAACTTTTAATAAATAGTTTAGTCAATAAAAGCGAGCTTTTAAAAGCTTTAAAGCTAATAAATGTTAATTATCATTAATTAAATATTTCTTAAAATATATCTAATTATAATACATTTCTGAATAACATAAACAAAAAAAAATCAAAAGTGATGGATGAAATAAATAATTCATAAATTATCGACAATACATGTATGTTGTATGTACGGTAACTCGGCAAGGGGTGACCGACGCCAGTACGCGGTAAAGGGCGTTGTGGGACAGGGTTGTCAAACTGTTTCTTAATGTTTGATTAATATAGATTTTTTTTTAATCATTGTTATAAGCAGCAACACAGATAACCTAGTATTAAAATACTCAGTTTCCCAAGTATTGCATTGCATTAAGTGATCAATGGCGGAACTCAACACCGCACTTTATCAGAAAATAGAAATAATTCATGAAAAGTATGTATTTGATTAATATAAAAAATATATTATATTTACTTATTTCTCATTTATTTAAGTACAAAAATATATTAAAATACAATATCTTTACATAGTATAAAACATATTCGCTTACCTCCGTTAGATGCCTAAATCTTTCAAATAAATTTATCAAAAATAAATAAAGATCATTATTTATACTTTTCTATTCATAAAACGATACTGCGTATTATCTCCTGTAACTTAACACCGCTTTCTTTAATCAAACTAGTGATGTCAATATTATTCAGGGCAAAAAAATAGAAAGGTACCAACCCTACACATCAAAAGGGGGTCGAGCAAAATATTCATATTGAATAGGACACTTCCAGTAACTCTATCTAAATAGTGTAAGCCGTTCTTGACCACAATTCGTCGGTCGAAGGACCAAATCAGCTTCACGCTGTATCCCGCACACAGCAGGGTAGGCAGAGGGAACCTAGTGTTAAAACATTCCGTTCCCCACTTTCCGCCAATTTCTGAAGGCTTTGCGTGTTAAGTAGCGGAACTCAACGCCGCGCTCTCCCCTCGACACCAGAGCGAAGAAATGAAAATATAAATGTTAATAAATTTTTCATCTCCTCGAGTTGGGATCGAATCCACAACTAGTCCATTTACAGGCACACTTTGTGCCCCTGCGCCACGACTGGCTTCAATATATTACAATAATATTATACTAGGAAAGGAAATACTATCGACAAAATTATGATTTTTTTGTACACCTGTATTAAAAATTCACATAATAATTAATTAGGATAGAATCAAACATAATAAGTTAATAGATTGTATCTACATTAAATGTTACAGTTCAGAGAGGGATGTAAAAAATTAAAAAAATTGTAAGCTTTTTTTACGCTGTATCTGTAGTTATGTAGTTCTATGCTTTTTTGTCCAAATTCGAGACATTTTATATTGAGTGGTGGAGCTTAACACCTTGGTTTGTCTTACCAGAGCGAGGAAATGAGGAGATTGGACCCACAACCACTGTGTTACGTTAACATAGTCGGACACTATACCAATAAACACTTATTGGTGGCTTTTAATCAGATTAAAGTTTGATAAACCAGCGTGAATAGATTACAGTATAAAAGCTATAGTATTTTAATCCGAGAGGCTATAATAATTGAAAAATATGCTAATTTCAATAGGTTGAAAACATTTTATCACTGCCCACCTATTTCTAAAATCTTTGATGTCACCCACCACACCAGAGAAAACATACAGTAGAACTACTGCAAAGTACAATGACTGTAAGTTCAACTGGTTGTGGGTTCGACTCTAACTCGAGGAGATGAAATATTTATTTAAATTTTTATTTCCATTTCTTGGCTCTGATGTCGAGGCAAAGCGCGGCGTTGAGTTCTGCTACTCAACACGCAATGCCTCTAGAATTCAACAAAAAGTGGGGAACGGAGTGTCTTAACACTAGGTCCTCTCTGCCTACCCTGCTGTATACAGCGGGATACAGCGATTTTATTAAGTTTCCAAAAAATACAAGCTTAGATCTCATAATATAAACGTATACCTACTACGTAAATACATCGTTATGCAAGACAGTCCTATTACCATTGGATTTGCTCCAATAATAAAAAAAAACTAATCTAATCTTTTATATTTCTATAGATATAGAAGCAAATGCTAATATTAAATGTAATATTAACAAGTTATATTATTGTCTTAACAATACAGTACTTCCTGGCAAATATATTACAAGAACAAAACAACAAAATAATGTGTCAAACAAATTGCAAGTATATTCTATTCTATTCTATTCTATTCTATTCTTTAAACATTCTTTTCTATTCTATAAAGTTGAATACAATGTAGTATCTATAGCTATTTTCTAACCCCTTTCAGTAGTTAGAATAAACATATGTAATATTCATTATTTATAGGCAATTATGTGCTATGACCGTCGAGGTGTAGGGCTATTAGTACCATAACTGATTTTTATGAATATATGGTTTAGATATAGTTGTCCTGGTCAAGTTTCTGCTTTAGAAATGGAGTCGCCCTTTTTAGACAAATTATAAAAAAATCAGATTGTGTAAATTTTTGTATTATTTTATGTTATTTTAAATTTGCCAAGTCATAATTTAGTCAACATGATATTGAAGTTATAAATGTTGTCACATTTTCAATAGATGCATTGGCTTGCATTTTTCCGCTTAAAAAAGGTCCGTATTAAAATTAAAAGGTAGTATGATTTTTATAATAATTACAAAAAATATGAGGTTGCTTAAGGAAATTTCTTTAACTTTTTTAACTTTACCTTTTTTAACTTTTTCTTTTTTAACGCACCTAGCTAGCTACGCAGATCTTTTTTTTTTATTTCTAAGATAATTAAAGACTGTCATGGATATTTCGATAATGGAACTTAAGGTATAATTTTTTTATATTCAAATAGGAACGCAATTTTGCTTCTGTACTAATATATTTCTATTCTATTCTATTATTAAGCAGATAAAGTCAAAGCTTTCGCTAATATCACTATATATATACATTACTAAAAAAAAACTATTGTCAAAAAATAAACAACGATCCCTATACACACTAATACCAAAAGAAAACAGAAATTAGCACCAATAACTCAGCAACATTGTAACAAAAAAGGTTACGCATAATGTCCGAAAGAGACCGTGTCACATTTTATAGAGCTAGTATATAAATTTTTTAGTTTATGAGATAGAATTAATTCTCTCATTACTGGCTATTCTTGGATTCGTTGGGGTGCATGTTTGTGGGTCAAGTAAGAATTATTGTGTGAACAAGAAAAGGGTACGAAGGGTGAACTCGGGAAGTTTATTATATATTTATGTAGGTTCCTTTTTTATTTCTATACGCATCTTCGATGTTTTGTAGTATAGGTAGAGATAATAGAGTGTTAAATTATTCCGCTCTCCTATTATTGTTTAAAGATTTAAACAATATAATAAAAGAATATCTATTGCCGCTAAGATGGCTTCTTTTGCTTATTATTCATTGTCTTTATTGATTTTTAGTTACTGCGGATTTTTTTTTAAGCTGTATTTCACACGTAGAGGTTGGGTAAACTAATAGAAAATAATGTTAAGACACCCAACTTACAATAATTTATCTAATTTCGGCAAAATTTGGGTTTGAGTGGCAGAAATCAATGTTTCTCTTAATCTTGTTACCCAATTGAAGAATTGAAAAAAATCATTCACCCCAGTGGGAAAATAATTTCAATGCTCAATTAAGTTTCTTAATTTTTTTAGTACGAGGAAAAGAAGTAACAAGTAAGCGATTGTAAGTAGAAAAGAAAAAATAAATAATTGTGAGATTTATATAATAGTCGATTATGATATTGTTAAGATATTAAAAGCGATGATTGCTGATGATGATGATCTATTGTAGAATTCAAAATCATTTATATGTCAAAAAGTTTTTATTGTAACTGCTATCAGCTAGACAATAAAATTACAAAACACAACAACTATCAAAACAAAACGAAAAAAAACATAACTAAAATATTTTTTCTCCACTTTTAATAACACCATAAAGTTAACAACAATATTTCCAAACAATCGCAAGAAGATAAAATCGAAGTACTCGAAACTAAACTGGTTACACATAATAGTGAAATATTGAAAGCGCTTATTACCTTGCCCAATAAAGTTTGCAACATTGTAGATTATTACTAAAGACTGGTTTTTGAGCTATTAAATTATCACCTTACACTCACCCTTCAAAAAGAACAACGTAACAAACGTACAGACCTTAGTATTGACAATGAAGGACTATTGAGCACATTTTAATGATCTTGTCCAAATAATAGATGCATTTATAATTTTAATAGATCAAAATTGTACTATTTGAATCGTAATGTGAAATTTTTTGATGAGAACTGTTTATAGTTTCAACGTTTCGATTTCGTGAGTGTAAGTAGTCTTATGCTTGACTTTACTGCTCTTTTGATCAATTGTTGTTGTGCTTGCTTTAATGCTAATAAAAATAAGTAATAGCTTGTAGTTGAAATTTTCAAGTTTTGTTGCTCTAAGACGTTGAGAAACTTGGACATTTAGTTTATTTTATAGCTGGTATTACAAGTTAATTTAATTATTTCATTTTATACGCTTTATATTGAAACGGTCTTAAAAATCCACGCATCTTACCTGTGTTAAAAATAATTATTAAATTTATATTACTATTATTAATAGTACTTCTTTAGTATTAATAACTCGTGACCAAGGAGAAATATAAAAAAATACACGGAATATTTGACATTTAAAAGAAATTTATATAAATATTTCATCCTAGATTCAAATATCAACTGGACAATAGAGCATCCGTTACGACCATTAAGTATCTTATTTCACACCTCTCCAAACACTTAACGATCAGCACAGAACAATGATAACGCATCATTAGATCTAAAATGATCAAATAATGACCATGAATAAATAATACAGTGAGATAAGCGACCGAAATGGGGTCACATATAAATTGGGACAATGGGACCCCAAAGGTGTACTTCAAGGAGATATCTTTGGACCGCTTTAATATTAATTACGTGTGACGGAACTTATATCACAATATGCCACTCGCACAATGTAGTGACAAATGAATAATATATTTTAACTGCTGTCATTTAACAACTGTATCTAATATTGAATTTGTGAAAAGGAAACAAAAAACTGTATTAAAAATCAACAGTAAATGATTCTTTTATATATTGAAATAATATTTTTTTTGCGTTTCTTGAATTTTGCAGGAAAAAATGGCAAAAAAGGAAGATATTTAATATATTAAATTACTAAAAAGGATTAAATACTATCCTTATAAGATTTTACTTTATTTATCAAAAGGTAAAATATATCCAACTTTCCTACATTAACCTAAAGAGCTGTCTTGCGTAATACTAATAACACAGTCAAACCCTTCAGTCCAAAGGCATTCAAGCAACAAATATTTGAGAAGCCACAATCGAGATGAATCACCGATACAAAACATAATCCCCGAGGTGTATGAACTCTCAAACAAAAAGGAAGCACGTACGTATGTTTTTATCAACAAAGGGAGACCAACTAGTTCACAGGTCATAATATATTCAAACTATGCATTAGAAATGTCTTCTATAGTTTAGTAGACAAAGAAGTTCTGATCTCGATCTCTTACTTAAATTTTTGATTAGAAAAAAATTGGATAAAGCATTATTATTGGTTGTTGGCATAAAAAGTTTTTAAGGTGATTCTGAACGCGTCATTAATTTGGTGATAAGATTGCTTGGAGTGTGAGAATGTTCTCTTAATAAATTTGTAACTACTTAAATAAAAAATATATGTATAGTAGCTGTTTTATTTTCAACTGTATTTTGTTAATTAGCAAATATAATGTTTATTCTTATATCGGTGTTATTCGGCTTAGTAAATCGAATAATAATAATAATATTTATTAATTTCAAATAATCAGCTTCACGCTGTATCCCACACACAGCAGGGAACCTAGTGTTAAGACACTCCGTTCCCCACTTTCCGCCGAATTCTGGAGGCATTGCATGCTGAGTGGCGGAAATCAATGCCGCGCTTTGCCTCGACACAAGAGCGAAGAAATGAAAATATAAATGTAAATAAATATTTTACTACCTCGAGTGGGGATCGAACCCACAACCAGTCAATTTTACAGTCACAATTTGTGCCTCTGCTCCACGATAGGCCTCAATATGATTGTTATTAATTTCAATATTTTGTGTATAACAATAATATTTTATAAAGATAACAAATGCAGTAGGACAGTACTATACGTTATATCAAATTTAAATAATACTATAATACAAAATTGAATAATTATACATAAAAGATAAGAAAAAATAATAATAGTAAAATATAATAATTTAAGTATATTTTTTCAATTTTTTTTATTTCCGTTAAACTACATAAAATTATATAAAACATCGTTATCTAGATTTTAGACTTTACGTACAGTTATAAATAACTATACGTCTCACAATACACTAACAAAATTAAAAATTTCCTCGCACCACAATATATCAACAATATATATATTTTCTTCGTTTTATAATCAAAGTGTCCTGGTTTCACGTCTTCCCAACAAATCCACATCCACATTCAAAATATCCTTTATCCTTTATCACATTGAAATAAAGTTCAATTTAAAAGAAATATTTTTTACTTTTTAATCATGTGTTTTCTTTCGCCGCTTTCAACATCCACATATTTGGTACAAATATTGCAATAAGCTCTCTGAAAAGAATATTATTTACGGTCGAGACAAGAAAAGGTAATATTTAGCCAAATAAAAATTTCCGTCTCTGAAGATGTCGACATAAATTTTCTTGTAGAATACAACCTAATGGCAACTATGGTTTGACAAAGAATGCTTTTAGACGATTTTTGTTGTATTCTACTTTCGTTGTATAGATGGTAGTGATTTGTTGTTCTATACACGTAGATAAGAAAACCCACGAGTTATTTTTATTCTGGAATTGAACACGTTATTCATTGAAAATTGTTCATTGTACTGATTGGTTTTAAGCAGTATATTATCTAGTGGCTTATTAGAACTAATAGAAAAACAGAGGATAAATTTTAAAATTTAAAATATGATTATTTTTACTTATTTAGAAAACGTATAAAAATTTGAACGTAGCGGGACCCAAACCCGCGCCTCTTGGAAACCGACCAGTACGAAAATAAGTTGTAACAAGCATATATAAATTTCGACGTAGCTTGATGAGAACGTATGGCTTAGTGGTCAGATCGCCTGGTCGGCTTCCAGGAGGCGCGGTTCGAGATCTGCTACGTACAAATTTGTATACGTTTTCTGAATAAATATTTTTCTTTTCTAAGTATGGAATAACACTTTAAAAATTATAAAAATGAAAATTTTTAAATTATTTAAGAAGGGAGCAAATGGATGCAAAAAGAAATAAAAACGTTTGAACTCTTAATAGTTCCATATTTATTTAAAAATGTGAGTACAAACACAATATTATATAGAAATGTACTGTTCTTAAAATAATTTTAACATTTTCTTAACATTTTAATGCTAATTTAACTTAAATAAAGTCACGAACGTCAGCTAGTATCCCATAATATTCGTTTCCATTACATTATAAGCGCTGTTTTGATTAAATTCTGTACCGCGCCGTAATAAAATCTGTCCCCGTCATAGTTAACAGGCAAAACCACACATTTCGGACGCAACAATGTCGCTGGGATTGCGTTGAAAAATTGAATTAACGTTGACACGTTACTTGATGTGTTAAAACTGGATGAAATATTCTGGAACTAAATGTTTGTGTTTTTTTTCTGTTTTTGCGGGTACTTTTTCTAAGTTACAAATTTAGAGTAGGTTCATGTATCTTTTAAATTTTGTGCGATATCTTCGATTGGATATTTCTTATATCTATCAAAATTTATAGAATTGTTTTAAAGTTATGTTTCATTATTTTTTTGCCAGATTTTCTGTGTTTATATTAATACTAATGTTATAAAACCAAAAAGTTTATTTCGTTAAGCGCTCTAATCTCTGGAACTACTGGTTCGAATTGAAAAATTAGTTCTGTTTTGTCTAGTATATTAACTTTTTTCGAAAGGATTGAAATCTGTCGTCGATCTCATTAATCGAGAAAGACTATAGGCTATATTAGATCACGGTAGCCGTTTTGATGCAGACCACTATGCAGTACCTGCGGAAAGAGTTTAAAGAGAATAGATATATTTACCGGTGAGGCCGGTCGTGGCGCAGCGGCACGAGGTGTGACTGCAAAACCGACTGGTTGTGGGTTCGATCTCCACTCGAGGAGATGAAATATTTACTTAAATTTATATTTCCATTTCTTCGCTCTGGTTAACCTCGATGGTTAAGCGCGGCGTTGAGTTCTGCCACTCAACACGCAATGCCTCCAGAATTCGGCAGAATGTGGGGAACGGAGTGTCTTAACTCTAGGTTCCCTCTGCCTACCCTGCTGTGTGCAGGATATAGCGTGAAGCTAATTAATTTTTTTTTTTAGATATATTTACCACGGGAGCGATGTCACACTAAAAACAAAACATTTTTAAAGTGTTATTCAACACTTAGAAAAGAAAAATACTTATTTAGAAAACGTATAAAAAATTTTAAAAGTACCGGGACTCGACAGACTCAACGTATGACTTACTGGTCAAAGCTCCTGGTCGGTTTCCAGGAGGCGCGGGTGCGAGTCCCGCTATTTAAAAAAAAATATACGTTTTCTAAATAAGTAAAAACACAACAATTATAATATTAATTTTCGAAATTATCTTTAAATTTTTACCGTACTCTCCAAAATTCCCTTTGAAATACCACCCTTTGGTGGTATCTCATTAAGAATTTCCATAAAATATAAAAACATAAACTCTTCTATATTTTAATTCTCTTTGGTCTTTGTATTGTGCAATAAACTGCATATAGACTATAAAGCGTTAATAGGTTCGATGCACCGCTGTATCGCTGATAACCTGACGAATGTTACATTTTCATTTCCAACAATAAAGTCATTGTGTTAAATGCATTTGCTATATAAAATTATATTAAAATATGTTATGTACTAATAAGAATATTATTTTAAAAGAAAATATCTTATTTAGTCAAATAAAAGCTCAGTTTATTATAAGTACACTTACATTAAAATCAAAATTAAATCAGCTTCGATCTGTATTCCGCGAATAGCAAGGTAGGCAGGGGAAACCTACGACTGCCGCCACGACTTGCCTAATAATAATATTAAATAATATTTTCAACTTAATTGAAATAAAATCGCCAATCTCTTCCACTAAAAAATGTTAAAGTAACTGAACAGTATTGGTAAGTGCCTAAAGGTTATTACTGGTTTCAATAAATAATAAAATAGATTACTAGTACTATACAAAAAAGAAGTCGAAATTTGTTGGTTCATCACTAGAAGAGCGCTTCACACTTCGGCTAGAACTACATATCTTCCGCGCGGGTGACAATTTTTTCTTCTTGATGATTGTTGATGATGATGACTTGAAATTGTCAAATCTATCGTACTAAATGTATGTTCTTTATGTAAACTTATTTTTCTTTCCCTTTTCTTTACCTTTTATTATGAATGAATGTGTGTATGTAAGAGGTGAAGAGTGTAATAATTTTATTTTAGTCTTTTGATTGCTTCTTTTCTTTGTTTTATTTTCAGTATGTATCCCGAATGTAGCAGGATGGGCCAAAGGAACTCATTGCGAAGACAATCTGCTCCCCACTTCCGCCCAATTTTTGAGATATTGCGCGTTATGTGGCAGAAATCCACGACAGGCACGCCACGCTTTCCCTTTTTATCTAAGTGAGAAAATAAAAATAATTCATTCCCTCGAGTGGAAATCGAAGCCGTCACGTTTTCAGTCCAGACGCTGTGCCGCTGGGCCTTGACGGCATCAGTTGAGTAAATGTCCGTCGCTCGTATTTAAATAAAGCTCGTATTTTAATAATATATGTATATTATTGCCAGACTTATTACGTGAGCCTTTACTCCTGCCAGATATGTCCTAAAAGTTGTTTAAAATTGGTCCAAGCATCGTTATACTGGCAGGCCACAATTTTAGAGATTTATTATTTACTGGACTATTCCAAGACCCTTTATAGGTACCCACACTAATCCGGTAGTTCAATCATTCTTTCAGAAATAGATGTACCTTTAATAGTTCAAGTAAGTAAGTACATACCGTCTTAACTACATATTAATCCTCAAAATCTCGACTTTGCTAAAATGACGTAGGTCTGGGGGCTCTAGGATCTTGGGCTATAAGTGCTCGATAATATTAACAGCGCCGTAACAGAACATGTCACATTTTAGTAAGACATCTTCTATACGTCAATATAGAA
>DWQW01009815.1:0-12646 GCA_018249695.1 Heliconius erato demophoon | reverse complement strand
TGCGGGATACAGCGTGAAGCTGATTTATTTATTTATTTTATTTTATTATAGTTGTCAATCAATTCTGCTTAAATCAATAATCATGTATTTTAAGCGGGCGAAGCCGTGGGCGGGCCGCTAGTTATAAATAAACAATTTATCATCAGAAAACTCCTTGTTTATATTGACATGTCTATGAAAAAGTACCTTCTATTGACCACTTTACTTTGTGCCACAAATATAGTATGGAGAAATTAGTGCAATAATTAATTAAAACCATCACGCACGTTAAAAGCTTTGAGTGTTT
Organism: Heliconius erato demophoon; assembly: GCA_018249695.1. Taxonomy (NCBI): domain Eukaryota; kingdom Metazoa; phylum Arthropoda; class Insecta; order Lepidoptera; family Nymphalidae; genus Heliconius; species Heliconius erato. Next base: position 12,360 of record DWQW01009815.1, on the reverse strand, counting down.
TATTAATTATTACTACCTACATAGTACTAAGAGGTTTTTTAACTAGAAACGCTATACCTACTTACTTAACTATAAATATTAATGTGTAATCGTTGTTGTACGTATGTATTTATAGTAAAATTATTCTTTATTGTGTCTTTTTATTGTAAAATTATAATAATCAGCTTCACGCTGTATCCCGCACACGGCATCGTAGGCAGAGGGAACCTAGTGTTAAGACACTCCGTTCCCCACTTTCTGCCGAATTCTGGAGGCATTATGTGTTGAGTGGCAGAACTCAACGCCTCGCTTAGCCTCGACACCAGAGCGAAGAAAGGGAAATATAAATTTAAGTAAACATTTCATCTCTTCGAGTGGGTGTCCAACCCACAACCAGTCGGTTTTACAGTCACACTTTGCGCCGCTTCGCCACGACTGACCTCGGCCTGTGTTGGCCTGTAAAATTATGACGCTGACACAACCGTGACGGTTCCCATAACCGTTCGATTTCCATTTAGGAAAATGGATTGTTTTCATTTCCTCTCGCTGGTAACAAAACAAAGTGCGTCGTTTAGTTCCGCCATCTATGTCCTTGACTCAAGGAAAGTGGGAAACGGAGTATATTAGCACTAGATTCCCTCTTTATAAGAGTATGCGGTACCTGGTATGCGGCAAATTAATATATAATATATAATTTTTCTTTAATTTAGTTGAAATCTATCAAAGCTAAATATTCTGCTTCTGAGGTTCTAATCATAATTTGATATAATTTTTAATAAATAAAAATTTTCCATACTAACGTTCTCCATAGGCAGGAGGAGCTCCTTTCAATAGCATGAAATTAATTGAAATTAGAGTGTTTTCAATGACTAGATTGATCCTTTGACGTTTTCGACGTTGGAGGGATTCCCGCTTGTATCGTATTGAGTGATACCACAGATATAAATAGTTTATTTGCTTAATATATTTTCTATAATATTATTTATTTTATATAGCCAGGATAGTTTTAATATTTAAATTTGTCTATTAACTTTTAATATATTCAAGAAAAATAAACATATTCTGATCACGACTCGAACTCGTGAGTTCCGTTTTAGGAACGAAGGTGTATTTTCATTGTTTATAAATTAAGGTCTTAAAAATGAAAAAAAAAATATAATAATAGCAACGCGCCATTAAATTCAAGTTATAGAGCATGTTTCACATCAAATCAAATCAGCTTCACGGTATATCCCGAAGAAATGGAAGTATAAGTTCAAATAAATATTTAATTTGCAGTCACACTATGTGGCCCCGTCGAGAAATCGAATTTAGCATGAGACACCGCCACTCTATACACTAATATTAGTTAAATCTCTACAGAAAACTGTTAGAATAATATATAAAAAAGTATATAATATAAAATATAGTTTAGATCATTTAATGTAAAAAAGTCACTTACCTAAATACTGCTAAAAAATTAAAAGGACACTTTAACATTTGCAAACACAAGTTTACTTAGCAGGGATTTGTAATATTCCACAAGATATATATTTTAAAAGTATTAAATAATAAACGATATTAAAGCTTTCAATTTAAGCTCTTTTAATCTAGTACAAAAGTAATTTATTCTGATAGTAGTCATATTACATTCATTCATGCGTCATATAATAAGCTTAACTTTTTATTTTATAGAAAATTGAACATGAAAGTATATGTTATAATTTTTTTTAGTTTCACGAGGGAACCTAGTTTCAAGACACTCCATTCTCCATTTTCCGCTGAATTAGGGAGGCATTGCGTGTTGAGTGGCGACACTCAACGCCGCACTTTGCCTCGACACCAGAGCGAAGAAATGAAAATGAAAATATTAAATATTTAATTTCCTCGAGTGGGAATCGAACTCACAACCTGTCAAGCTTACACTCACCACGACTAGCCTTATTTTAATGATGTTATGATAATTAATAATTATCATAAAATAACAAATCGGTAGAAAATATTTTTTTAAAAGGAACGAAATAATCTTTTTAAAGTTTTAGTTAGTTACTTATATCGTAAAGGTTGAAGCAAATTACGGAATAAATATTTCACATTAATTTAAAACACGACCTTTGAATCCAGTTCAGTTCTGATATGAAGTTGTAATTTATAATTCAATGATTATATAATCGAACAGCATTTTATATAGAACAGTAGAGGCCAGTCGTGGCGCAGTGACACGAGGTGTGACTGTAAAACCGACTGGTTGTGGGTTCGATCCCCACTCGAAGAGATGAAATATTTACTTAAATTTATATTTCCATTTCTTCGCTCTGGTGTCGAGGTTAAGCGCGGCGTTGAGTTCTGCCACTCAACACGCAATGCCTCCAAAATTCGGCAGAAAGTGGGGAACAGAGTGTCTTAACACTAGGTTCCCTCTGCCTACCCTGCTGTGTGCGGGATACAGCGTGAAGCTGATTTTTTATTTCATTTTATATAGAACAGTAGAAATTATGTCAATCAATTATGCTTTTATATTACAAATGATATTTGTTCTTCATGTTTAACACGTATGACTTTCCCATAACATTTTATATGCACCGTTTAAATATTCTACAATAGCACTGAAAGACGTCAATTAACGTTTAAATAACATTTAATCACTATGCCAATAATGCCAGTAGAACTCTAAAAACAAAGTGTTATTAGAGTTGACCGTGTGATTCCGGCCTAGAATAGGTCATCCTGGTACTGGTGGTGTCGCAAGAGGAGACTAAAGTACGTGTGGTAGAGTCAGGTCGCCAGCAATGGCAACACACATGGGCAGACCCGCACCCGACCGGATCATTACCACCCCCGGCATTTAAAACCGGCGTAAAGTAGTGGCTTTATGCCACTGCGTGTCGCATCAGGTAATGCCGGGCTCCGGAGCCCAAACCACCTTACAGGCAGGCAACACACCTGCAGCTTCTCTGGTGTTGCACAGAGTCGTGGGCGGCGGTGATCACTTACCATCAGGTGACCCGAACGCTCGTTTACCTTGTCTTTTCTTTAAAAAAAAAAGTAGTACTCTAATATTAAAGGCCAGTCGTGGCGCAGTGGCACAAGCGAGTGACTGGACATGTTGTGGGTTCATATAATGTTGATTCTCACTCGAGGAAATTAATTATTTAATATTTTCATTAACTTAATCTGGTAATGAAGCGAAGCGCGTTATTGAGTTTCGTCTCTCAATACGGAATACCTCCATAACCGAACAGTGGGGAACGGAAATGGCAGGTTCCCTCTGCCTTCCCTGCTATGTGTGGGATACAGCGTGAAGCTAAAAAAAATAATTTTTATACCGTTTCTAAATAAACTAAAACTTAACGTAGGTTGCAATTCTTTTTTATATTGCTTGGAGATATTCAGTTCTTTTTTGTTTAGAAAAACACAAAAGAAAATGGCGTGTAATGGTTATCATATTTAGTAACTAATGTGGCCAGAGACTGAAAACCTGATACTGGTACTCTGTAAAATGTCAAGATGATGAGTTCTTTGTTATTTTGCAATGTTAAGAGAAGCATTATTTTCTTATAGAAAAGTCAATCTTGTATTATGCTGGCATGATGTACGCTTTATTTCATACTTATTAAAGGAAAAACATTGTGATAGAATTTCAGCTTGTAATTTTACATTCTTTATATTAGATGTTACTTAGAAACTCTACATGCACTGTCACATTGTATATTAATACTAACCAAAGTTTTATATATATTTTTTTTTCAATTTTTATTTTAAACAAAAATAAATAAATCCCGCATCCCGCACACAGCAGGGTAGGCAGAGGGAACCTAGTGTTAAGAAACTCCGTTACCCACTTTCTGCCAAATTCTGGAGGTATTGCGTGTTGAGTGGCAGAACTCAACGCCGCGCTTTGCCTCGACACCAGAGCGAAGAAATGGAAATATAAATTTAAGTAAATATTTCATCTCCTCGAGTGGGGATCGAACACAGTTCGAACCAGTCGGTTTTACAGTCACACTTTGTGCCGCTTCGCCACGACTGGCCTGTATTATTTTTTTATTTTCTCTTTATTTCAAAATGTGATGGATCTTTTTGATGGTAAAAAAAGCCTCTCTCGATCTATCTCTATTATTTGTCATATCGAATTTACATCACTCGAATTTCAGCTTACGTCCTTCAGCTTTTCTAAATAAAGATAACATTACACTTTTTTCACAAATTTGTATCTCAAGAAAGAAAGTATACAAAAAAAAAAATCAATTTGATATTGTTTCTTGAAAATGACTTGGAATCACGTTTATATATTCAAATAGTATAACAGTATGTACCTTGGGTGCAATAATGAAGATAGCGTTGCCTTGTTATATCGTGTTCGGTTTTGTCTCGCGGAGCGCTTGTGGTTCGTTAGCGATGCTTGTATGGAGTTGGATATAGACGTGGCGGTTTCTACTTTAGTTTCAACCTGGGACTCAGTGTAGGATGAACGAAGGTAGACACTATCGATACTACACTATAGGCCTAAGGCGGTGGTGTATCACGTATTTGTTTAATACTTTGTTTATCGTAGAGATTGCTGATAACTGATATCAGTCACAATATGCAACTTTACTTAGTGTCGTCAAAGCTGATACTTTTAGCCTAAGCGTACTATTGAAAGTAGTGTTGAGGTATTATATAGTGTCCGATTTAGTGCGCGGTGCGCTTACGAAAGGAAAGCGATGCTTTTATTGTATTGGATATATATATACTTATAATAACAGAGATTAGTCGTGGCGCAGCGGCACGAAGTGTGACTGTAAAACCGACTGGTTGTGGGGTCGAGCCCCACTCGAGGAGATGAAATATTTACTTAAAATTTTTATTTTCATTCCTTCGGTCTAGTGTCGAGGTTAAGCGCGGCGTTGAGTTCTGCCACTCATCACGCAATGCCTCTAGAATTCGTCAGAAAGTGTGGAACGGAGTATCTTAACACCAGGTTCCCTCTGCCTACCCTGCTGTGTGCGGGATACAGCGTGAAGCTGATTTGATTTTATTTGACTTATAATAACTGCTTCTACAGTTGTTCTATAACTCGTTGTATGATAAGTAGGTGTGCGACTCTATTTTATGTCCCAGCTCCGGCGTATGTAGTAGTGTCCGCTCGTCTCATACGGGTGTGTGGTGCTATTTTATGTCCTGGAACTCTGGTGTATGTAGTAGTGTCCGCGCGTCTCGTACGAGTGTGTGGTTCTATTTTATGTCCGGAACTCCGGTGTATGTAGTAGTGTCCACCTATGGACCCAACAATTTGTTTTAATGTAGAAAACACTCGAGATGCAACTGTGAGTGTGTGCGGTGCGTGAGATATGTCTCACAAATTAATTAACATCACGAATCACCATTCTAATACAATCTTAATATAACCAAGCATAACAAGTATCTTTAGAAAGATCACACACAAATGTCCCGGATAGAGTTTTAAAGGTGTTCGGGAAATTAATTACAATTTATCTATTGTTGCTAACAATATATTAATAATGTAAGATTTCTTTACGCTTAAACAGATTTTATGGAAGTAAAAGATAAAGACAACTGACTTGCTTAGATTTGCATACCATTTATAGACATTATAAATGGGGTATCGTAAATACTGTACTTTGTGTGACTAAGCCAAAAGAATGTTTAAATGTATAAGAAGGAAGAAGGAAGAAATTCTTGATATTTAAATTTTTATATATATTTAATATTTTCATTTCTTCGCTCTGGTGTTAACAGTCAAAGCGCAGCTTTATGTTTCACCACTCAACACGCAACGTCTCCAGCATTCGGCGGAAAGTGCGGAACGTAGGCGTCTTAATGGGAATAGAATATCTTAACTAGCTTCCCAGGTTCCCCTTGCCTACCCTTCTACGTGAATCTGATACTGATACAGCGTGAAGCTATAAAAAAGATATTTAAATTTTCGACTACTAATCGTGCCACCTGATATCAAAGAAATCATAATTAAAAAAATATATTATTTTCAGATCCAGAATGTTGGACGCGGCGATTAGGATTGTTAGAATCTGTCGCTGCCACAGCATACCGAGACGATGCACCGGTTACATTATAGTAGTGCTCCTCAGCGCAGTAGTGGCTTTGACCATGTCCTTGATCACCATCAGTAAGTATTATTTAAATGTTATTCACCTTATATTTTTTTTATTTCAATTTAATTTACTTTGCGTTGATATCTTTACTTGACTGATTATGTAAGAGACTGAATAATCTCTAAGATGAGCTACTAGTAAAAAAAATGTACTGGGCAGCATAAACGTTATAACATTCCATAAGTCTGTTAGTAAAATAACACAAATTTTCCCAAATCACGAAGGATATTGAGATATTTATGTCGTTTAGGTTCTCATAAATTTATTATGAGCTAAATTCAATACAAATGTTACACTTCAAATTTGACATTATATACGGTCGGGGCAAAAGTATTTTCGTATTTTTCATACAAAGGAAGCATTTTTTTGGGTATAATTTTTTATTTAATTATAATATGTATGTGCCGTTTTAATTGATGACTTGCTGGCATCTTATGGGTAGTGCCACAATCCCATTCCTATAGAAATTTGAGATTTTTGATTTAAAAAATGTGACAGGTAGTGTTCACAGTGTTCTTTTGAGGTGAGGTTTATACTTCCTAAAGAGTTCTGCAATAACCGAAACAGGTCAAAATCAATGTCAAAGCTATATGGAGGATGCGTCAACACATACCAGCCCTACCCCGCCCTTCCTATTCACCAGCTTTGCCCGGTTTTTGTCAACGGCTTTTTTTAATCTCATCAGTTGTTAACAGTAGAGGTGGATAATTTTAGCAAAAGCTCATAGTGGACGTTTCCTTTCCAATCCCACCATACACATAACATCACTTTGTTCCGAGTCAAGCCGGGCTTTGCCACGATCTGTGGAGCTTGTCCACGCTTCGACCATGATCTTTTTCGCACATTCTTATCGTAAGTTACTTATTTTCCATCACCCGTAATCAACTGATTAAGAAATAGTTCGGAATTGATATGTTTTTTACAAAGAATCGCAAATGGAAACACGTTGCATTACGTTTCTCTCAGTAAGATCATGTGGTACATGTAAATGTAAAGTTTTTTCTTGTACCCAGACTTTCGTAAATGACGTTCTTCAGCAATATCGTAGCTACTAATACGTCGATCTTGCTCCACTTTCTCAAAGATGGCACTGATTTTATCTGTGACAGGGTGTGATTTTGCTTGCTTGAAATACAGTTGAAAAATGGCGGGAACTAGTTTTTTTTTATTTATTGCATCTTCAGAATGTCACATTTAATGGTAACCAGCCAGTTACATTCAGTACAGCCGAAGAAGTTTGATTACTAATAATACATTCAAAATACGAAAATACTTTTGCCACGACCTATTATAATTCAAAGTTGACCGAAAGCGAATTAAAACACAAGTTTAGATAATCTATATACTGTAGCAAAACATTAATAAAGAACCTACTATATATAAACTTTAGCAAAACGAGAAAGAAAGAGATTCAACATTTTTATTTGATAAGAAGGAAGTCATTTAAAAGTGAGAAAAGTTTTTATAAGTAACAAGTAGCTTCCTGTTAATGTTAATTCTGAATGAAATTGCTTTTATAATTACAATGAAAGAATACTTTAGACTACTTTAGACTAGGTAGTAGCTACTTCCAGCTTTTCTATAATCTACAGCAGCAAGTGCCCTTGTTCTATTTAAAAAATAAATAATTTTGAAATATTAATCTGTCTACAAATAAGTGGCAATTATTTGGGTATCTATATGACACATGTCCAGAAACGCGTGGGTATCCATATCTCAACAATTACTAAGCCGATTTTGAAAAAAAAAATCCATGAGTTGTATATTATTAGAATATACATACCTGATTCAATTAAAGAAAGATCACTTTGATATGACGGTTAGTTCCGATAAATTTGTAAATGATCATGGAAACAAGTATGCCATTCTATTTTCTTAACTTACCGTATATATTAGGATAGACAGAGATAACCTGGAAACCTAGTGATAAGACATTTTTCCTTCGAAGTTTTTTTTAAGTCATTTTCGCCCGAAAGGACAGGAAACCTATGTATCTATGCAGATAGTTCTTATGGCAGCTAGTTCTTTAGTAAGTGTCCTGAAAATCCAAAGAAAAAAATGTGCGCAAATTAAATGTACTCATATTATAAATGTGAAAATTTTTGAGAGGGGGATGTTTAACATAAGAACCAAAAATACTGAAGGGATTTAGATTAAACTTTACAGTAACAGCCTATACAACAGGATAACAACATAGGTTACATTTTGTTTTGTTTTTGTAATTTGGCTTTAATGCAAATAATTTTAAGCGGACAAAGCCCCGAGTGTCACATATGAACTTTTTTTTAGTAAAACCTTACATACATCATTTATTCACTAATAAAAAATAAGCAAAAATATAACAAAATTTTAAGAAATTAAAATTAAATTTAATTTTCTAAAAATTTTATTAAATAAATAAATTGTAATTATATAATTAATAACGGCGGCAGTATTTTTGGTTCATCTACAACTCCTCCCTCCCTTAATGGCTAGTAGACAATGCACAGACGGAACGCGGCACAAATAGCTGAAATTTGACATGAATGCTCCTTGGAGAATGTAGGGGATGGAATAGATTTCCTTAAATTCCAAAGTAACGGGGAAAAACGCAAGCGAAGTTGCGACCTACAAATATTTAAGTAAAAAACATGAGGCAAAATTTCACATTTTATTTCCGTAATCATACAAATTATTACTAACAAGATAATAAAGAAAAATATAGATACAACATAAACAATCTTATTAAATCTTAACAACACAAAGTAGAAGAGTAAATAAGACTTATTGACTGCAAGACCCATACGGCAGGTTGATTTAAAATGTATTTAAATAAGCCGTCGCTGTATTCACGAGTTGTTTGATGTTAACAAAAAGATGAGGGCTTCTTCCACTGTCGAATATAATAAAGGATGACGTCATTGAAACACGATGCTGTCGTGGGCATGAAATATTTCTATGTCCTCGCTCTAGAAAGACATAGTGCGGCGTTTAGTTCCACCAATATCTTGAATTCGAACGGAAAGCGGAAAACAAAATGTTTTGACATTAATTTCTCCCTGATTATTAAACCCAGCATGGAGTTGGAAAAGAAATTCAAGATACAAGTACAAACGCAAGTAATAAAATTTTCGCACTCTTAATATACAAGTTTATTGAGATTGTGGACGTTTCACTTACTTTTTCAATTAGATTTCGATTAGATTCGATTTATATCTTGTTGTAGTTTTGATTAAAAATCATTTTATATGATTTGAAAAACACATTGTCAAATTGATTGTACCTAGGTTAAAGTACTGAAAGTGAAATTTCACAAATGTTTTTATTCCTCTTTTGAACTACTAAGATGTGTAGTTTAAATGAGATTTTTTTCAAAATATAAAAAAAAATATTTATATGTTTTTTAAGCGTGTATGTAATCCAAAATCATCCTTTTTAGTAGTTCAAAACAGCAACAAAATTAATATGTAATTTTCACTTTCGATACTTTACCTAAGGTCCATCGAAATATAGATTTTAAAATAATAATAGTATATTGAAAATATGTATATTTCTATGAAATCTGTGTTCATATTATGTGGGGCAACTTCGGTTTTCATTTTTGCTATAACAAGCAGATCAATACAGATATTCACAAAGCTTCTTAACGCGAGCAGCTCGATGCGGCTTATAATGTCTTAGAAGTTAGAGAGTATGTATTTAATATTCTGCATCGGTACCTACATTGTAGTCTCTACCTCTAAATATAAAATAATATATAATTTTTAATTATATCAAATACTTGAGGCCAGTCGTAGCGCAAACTTGTGACTGTAAACACGATTGGTTTCGGGTTCCATTTCCACTCGAGGAAATGAAATATTCCATATTTTTATTACTGTCGAGGCAAACCGCGGTATTAAAAAATTGGGAACAAAATCGTCTTAATGTCGTAATAATCTTAATCAAAGTGACTTAACACTAAGTTCCAAAAGTTCACTCTGCTGATATGTGCGAAATCCAGCGAAAAATATAAAACACCGAAACCTAGTAACCGCAACGTACTTACATTTTTCAATAGGTTGCCGATACCTCAACCGCTTTGAATGAGAGCAATACGGCGAGTGAAAATGTCAAGCAAACTACAACTGATACAATACCTATTGTGTTGCTTATATTAATGTCGTAGTATAGAGTTCCACTATCATCAAGTATTATTTGTTTTTTTTATTAATAAAATATTTTCACATTTCTATTACGAGAGTAATTGATCCTAATTATATATTATTTTATTGCATTTAAAAACATATAAGAAACACACAAATTAAAGGGTTAGTCAACCAATGGAAGTGGATGACTGTCAAACAGCAGGAAGAGAGTACAGTGCAGTTATGAATAAAGAGAAAAATAACTAAGAAATGAAAAATAATAATAATAACAATAAAGATGAAACAAATTTCCTAATGCATAAATAGATACATATACGTAAATAAACTCTATTTAATAAATATATTTAATCTATGTATACATAAACAAACGAGAATCATAAAAATGTCAGCAATATCTTCATTTTTATTGATTAAATTAGCGCTATATTCGAACTCGAATATATTTCGAATTAAGATATGTACAGAAAAAAAATAATTATTTTACTCCATACAAATTTGATTTCCTATACGAGTATATGCGACTCGTGTACAAATAAGTTTTTGATCCGAATGCCGAGTCTAAGTATATTATTTCCTGTAAGAGATTTTTTGAAGTCCTGTTTCCATATCAATGCAGTTGGAAGGCTGGAAGAATAATTTTATTAACTAATATTTACACTCAACCGCGTGGGCTAGACTCTTCTCGTTTTTCCTCCAATATATAATATACAGGTATTTCACATATAAATATTCGTCTTGGACCGTCTTGTCTGTTAGTTAAATCCGTAGTGTAGTTTAAAAGATCTAGATTACTTTGTTTTCTATTATATAATTACGTATACTATATTTCAGCACGTAAACAAGAAAAAATGTACTCAACTCTCAACTATATATAATTTCTATTCTTAGATCGGTTATGAGTGTTAATATAATATTTTATAGGCCTATATCTCTACAGAGGGTAGTCTAATAATAAATAAAGTGAAGTTAGTAGAGCAGTTTCATCTTTTCCAAATTAACCAAACCACATTGAGCACGTTTTCGTTCATTTTTTCTCTCACTAATACGTTCTGTGTGTAATTCTGTTTATCTCGTCATGGCGATTCGGTCAGCTGATTTTGCACACTCTACGAGGGGATCGCATCTCCACAGCATTCATCTTTCTTTCATTCTACCTTATCATTACCTTAATATCCACGTTTCGTGGTTCGCAGCTGCCGTAAGGCACTATTGGTTCCGCAGCGTCGGAAGCAACAACTTAGGAATGCTGAATTTCACGCCCGGTGACGCTGTCAAGACCAGTCCAGACCAACAGCAATAAAGCCAAGTCGAAAAAAAAGAATGCTGGAACCTCGCTGTGTCATCAAAGTAACTAAGGCACCGTCAATTCTGTTACTGCCAGCAATACGCCTTTCTAAATCCTTTTCATTTCTGCTAAGGAGGTCTAAGGAGCAGTTAGGGACAGCAGTATCTCCACAATTTTTTTTCTTTCAACCCTAATAGACGCTCTTTCCAAGTCCATAAACTGACGCATTTTGCTTTACGGCCACGATTTTTTCCTGATATATACACTTAAAACACTGGTTCCCAACCACTGGTCCACGGACCATCAGTGCTCCGCAGAACGCTAAATATGGTCCGAGAACGATTTTAATTTTATGACTGGGGATGGTGAGGCGAGGTTTCTGTTTGATTATCACAGTTAATTTTGATTATACCTACATGCATAGTGGCCCCTGTTACCAAGAATGATATAAAAATGGTCCTTGATCAAGAAAAGGTTGAGAACCCCTGACTTAAAGTAATGTAATGAGTATAGAGTTGTAGTTTGCTTTTTTGCAACGGCTGTAAATATTTATATAATTAAAACAAAGTCGCTTCCTATTCAAACTACGTAACAGATTTTAATGTAAAGTCAAAGCCAAAGTCAAATAATTTTATTCAAAATAAGAAGTTACATGCTTCATTTTTTGAACGTCAAATAATTTACCACCAGTTCACTAAAATTAATGCCTCAGACCTGAGAAGAACCGGCGCAAGAAACGAGGCGGGGCTTATTTTTTTAAAATCAATTATACAAAATCACATTTCAACGTTTCTGACAATGATACTTTGAAATAGACTGGAGCGAGCATTTCATTCCCAAGGCGTGTTATCATTTATATAATCATTAATTTGGT
>DWQW01009814.1:0-12647 GCA_018249695.1 Heliconius erato demophoon | reverse complement strand
ATTATGGAGCTTTTAGTGCATAGTTTTTATAAGCTAGGCTTAAAGTGCAAAACAGTAACTTTGGATTTCAAATTGTAAGCTACAAGTGGTCCTTCGAGCCCGATAACAGCGGGTCAAGTGTCTCGAGGCTGCACAATCGCGGCGCGATAAAACAAGAAATGCTTTATTTACTAGGAAATATAGATTTTTAAATAAAAAAATATATATATTATATTGAAAATTTATAGATATTTGCTTAACTTATTTGTTATCTATTTCTCTATATATAAAATAACGCACAAACGAAACTGTTGAACTTAATAAGTCGAAATTTGGAGTGTAGGTAGGTTAAGGCACTCCTTAAGGAAATTACATATTTATTTACTTTTATGAGAGATATCCAAGAGAGCAATGAAAAGAAACAAAGTAAGAGAAAATTTCTTGAAATTCCATATATGAAATATTTTATCCGCGAGTGGGAATCGAACCCACAAAATAGCGTTTACAGTAGCAGACCTGTGCCCCTGCGCCACGACTGGCCTAAATATTCTTAAGACGATTCTAAGAAATTTATCATATGTTCTTATGTCTCCAGATTAGATATATAAAGCTTGTGATTGATTAAATATTGATTAATACTAGAAGTAATTTTCCTAAATTCCCTTTCAAGAACGTCTCCGAAGTCCTTTAAAGCTAAGCTTAGGTTGTGAGTACGTTCTGAGATAACGTTTCTTAGTACTTAGTGGCTAGTTCGTTTATCAGATGTGTAAAGGTTTTAAGGGAAGTTACTTAGATGGATTGACTGTGAATTATGAGTTCAAATACTGCATGGAAAATTTTTCTTCAAAATGTTTTTTTTTCAAAAAATTTAAATCATTAGAAATCAGCTTCACGCTATATCCCGCTCGCAGCAGGGTAGGCACAGGGAACCTAGTGTTAAGACACTACGTTCCCCAGACTCCGCCAAGTTCTGCCGAGCGTGTTGAGTGGCGGAACTCAACGTCGCGCTTTGCTTCGACACCAAAGAAAGGAAAATGTAAAAATAAATAAATATTTCAATTCCTCGAGTGGGGATCGAACCCACAACCAGTCGATTTTACAGTCACACTTTGTGCCTCTGCGCCATGACTGGCCTCTTTTCTTCAAAATATAAATATTATTTAATTTTGTGATAATTATAATTATGAAGAAACCTGTGGTCCAATAAATATAATTTACATTTTTTCTTAGATTCACGCAGTTTGCCGCACATAGCAGGATAGGCAAAGAAAAATGGGAACCTAGTGTTAAGACTCCGTTTAAATAAAGACACTTAAAGAAAATATTATATGTAAAAATGCTTAAATTAGAAAATATCGTAATTGTAACATTAAACAAAATACGTGTAACTTAAAGTTTAGAGTGCTGCTTAGAGATATGAACATAATATATGAAATATTTTCTATTCTGAACTAGTTATTTTAACTAGAGTACAGACGTTCTTATAAATATTATATATTATTATCTTTCCATGAATTTTTTATGCAAAATATAGGAGATTTTTACCAAAAAATATAGAGTGTTTAATAAATACTGAAATTAACAGAGAGCTATTCCGTAATAGCATGTCTGACTGTGAACGCGATCGTTGAGGGTTCGATTCCCACTCGGAGGAATAAATTATTTATTAAGTCTCTGGCAACAAGACAAAGCGCGGCGTCGATTTCCGCCACTCAACAGTGTCTTAACAATAGATTACCTCAACCTAACTACTAACCCAAAACAATATTGAATAACTAGCTGGTTAACAAAATCAGCTTCAGCTTCACGCTGTCTCCCGCACACAGCAGGGTAGGCAGAGGGAACCCAGTGTTAAGACACTCCATTCCCCACTTTCTACCGGATGCTGGAGGCATTGCGTGTTGAGTGGCAGAACTCAACGCCGCACTTAACCTTGACACCAGAGCGATGATATAAAAATATAAATTTAAGTAAATATTTCATCTCCTCGAGTGGGGATCGAACCCACAACCAGTCGGTTTTACAGTCACACTTCGTGCCGCTGCGCCACGACTGGCCTCAGTGGTTAACAAAATCAATGATCCAAATAGTTAAATCTAAACTATGTCTAGATTCTAGATTTCAGAATCTATTTCTAGATATCAAAGGGAAATGTAACTGTAGAGCAAGCAAATTGTGGCTCTTGACCCGAGCCCCTAACGAGAGGCGCGAGAGGCAACCATTACCGAAAGTTTGTTTACATAAATATAAATATGATGTGTTCTGGATATAATGATATGATAATAATTTATTCTTGTAATAGAGGCCAGTCGTGGCTGTGTGACTGTAAACGCAACTGGTTGTGGGTTCGATTCCCACTCGAGAAAATGAAACGTTTATTTAAATTTATATCTTAACTTTGTCGACGTCGAGCTCAATACGCAATGCCTCCAGAATTCGGCGGAAAATAGGGAACAGAGTGTCGTGACACTAGAGTCCAGTTAGAACGTCGCAGTGACTGTAAACACTTTATCAATCGATTCTTACTCTTAGAAGTTTACTTACATATTGGCCTTAATCGATTCTTACTCTTAGAAGTTTACTTACATATTGGCCTACATAATATTTCTAATAAAGAATATTTTGAAAAGCTTTTAAAACATAAAAAGCCGAATAAGAAGCACTAATGTTAACCCTCACAGCAAAAAAAAAGTAATATATTTAAATCTTGTTCAATAAAACAAATACTCGACAAAAAAACAAAATTTAAATAATTCAAAGTTGTATGTCCTTACATCAGCTTTGGTTAGAATAATCCTATTTTATATACAAAAGTTTTTAATCGTGTATATTTTTTACATTTTGATGTAAGTATTTCGAAGTCGCATCAGGTTGCATATTTTATTTATTATTTTCTTACTTAAGGTAAGTTGTATCAGATATTTACATATTAAGTCACTTTGTCTTGTTTTGCTGTATAGCAGACTAGGCACGATAGACCTAAGGTTAAAACAATCTGTACCTCGTTTTTGTTCGATTTAGACGCGGATCTCAACGCCGTTTTCTATATCAGGCTGGGGAAATGAAAATAATCCAACCCTCTCGTGGGGATTCCAACCAAAACCACCTCTTTTACAGTCATATTTACTGGTTATTTATATAATAATCCCGAAACGTTCATAAAATAAGTGGCTTATTATTATTAACTAAACACCCAAATTTCAAGTTCCTTATGTTTACTCATAAATAGTAAATTATTTTAAGATTAATAAATATCATATTAAATAATTAACTAAATAATAAACAAATAGTAAGTAGTCGAGGCCAGTCATGGCGCAGGGGCTTTGGTGTCGCAGCAAAGCACGGCGTTGAGTTCCGCCACTCAACATGCGACGCCTCCAGAACTCGGCGGACTGTTCCTTCTCGCACGCTGGTTGAGCGATCTCTGTAAACAGACTTTCCAACAAGAGTCCGCTTATATTGTAGCGGGACAGTTTCTCAAAATATCTGTCCCTATAGAATGTCTTTTCCTATTTTATAAATGATCAAAAAACTTATTGGTTTAGGGCCAAAACTTTCCCACTTTTTAACAAATTTGACAATACAAGATAATGGAATTGATAGCTTTCAGTCTGTCTGTCAACCTTTATCTTTATACAAAGGCATGATGCCTGCACTTCGCTTGGAACTGATACTCGTCTCACCATATTTTAGTCTTCGTATCGCCGTCAATTCGTCACGCAACATCAAAACTCGGCGTATCGTTGTTAAATAAGGCAGAGGGATCATCATAATATGTATATTATACAACATATACTTGTGCGAAAAATAGGGAATAAAGGGTATTAATGAGAACGAAGTGTCATCACTAGGCTCCCAGGTTCCCTTTGCCTACCGGCCTGCGTGCGGGATACAGCTAAGTATTTTTTCATCTTAGCGCTGCATCCCGCATGTTGCAGAGTAGGTGCAGAGAGCCTAATATTACGCCTTTCCGTTCTCTCCTCTTCTCCTCCGAATTCCGGAGGTATTGCGTGTTAAATAACGGAAGTCAACGCTGCATTTTGCCTCGACACTAGAGCTAAGAAATTAAATTATCTTAGTGTTGATTAAATTATTTTAGGGTTAGTAATAATATATTTTAGAGTTCATACCTAATATTGTTGGTTGTGAAATATTATTACATTAAATTTCTATTACCCGTATAAGCCCTTGTACATGTAAATTTTGAGTTTGTTTTCGATGTTTACATTTCAAACCAGCCTGTACATTATTATATTAATAATTATTTAAGAAAGCTATGCTTACTATTAGATATAAGGTGAGTATATATTGATGCCTTCGTGGCGTAGGCCTAGTCTCTAGCTGTATACGTGACGGTTGCGGATTCCATTGCAGCTTGGGAAATTTTACTTACCTGCTATTATTTATTTTGTGTTCGGCGTTGTGTTCCACCACTCAATACGTAATTGGTAGAATACTTGAGAAACATAATTTTGACATAGGTTTTTTTCCTGCCTCTCATACATTAAAACAAAAAAAACTAAATTTAACTTAAATTTCATAAAAAAAAAATCAAATCAGCTTCACGCTGTATTCCGCACACAGCAGGGTAGACAGAGGGAACTTAGAGTTAAGACACTACCGTTCCCCACTTTCACACCAGAGCCAAGAAATGGAAATATAAATTTAGGTAAATATTTCATCTCCTCGAGTGGGGATCGAACCCACAACCAGTCGGTTTTACAGTCACACCTCGTGCCGCTGCGCCACGACCGGCCTCAAATTTCATAAAAATACACCAAAATGTTTCCCCTCCACACAAATTCATTACAGAATCTTGTTTGTTCCCTCACCGTCGTCGGTACTCCTAAATAAGCATATTTTGTAGAGCTCGCGGCGAGATATTGCCTTACGATAATTCTGTTACTATACGAAGCGCGGCTTGTACCTCCACTCGCAACGTATTTAAACTCGTGGGTTTATTTTTAGTATGGGAAAATGTTCACCTGAGAAAATTAATTATTTTCTATAAATTTTCTTGAGAGTTTTGTATTATGTAAATATTATTATTTTATCAATATACTTAGTTGTGGTAACAAATAACGAAGCAATACCACGTCGTTTAGACACGCCACTCAACACGCAATGCCTCAAAAATTTGTCGGAAAGTGGGGAACGGTATGTCTGAATTAGAAACGGGCTGTCTTAGTTGAGGAGACCTAGTAACCTAGTGAGTTATACTTAGCAATAGGTTCCCAGGTACCCTCTGCCCGCTCTTCTATGTGCAGGATAGAGCATGAATGTTGGATGAAACGTGAAGCTGAAGAAAAGGAAGACCTGCTTTATAAATATATTTAGTGTCTTAGTTACATAATTTAGTTGTCTAAGTTATTACAGCCGAGTGTTCCAGCAATATGCGGATAATTTGTGAAGCTTTTTATTAAGTACTATCGACTCGCACGCGGCTTCGACCCCCACTCGAGGAAATGAAATATTTATTTACATTACATTTTCATTTCTTTGCTCTGGTGTCGAGGCAAAGCGCGGCGTGGAGTTCCGCCACTCAACACGCAATGCCTTCGGAACTCGTCGGAAAGTGGCGGAGTGTCTTAATACTAGGTTCCCTCTGCCTACCCTGTGTGCGGGATATAGCGTGAAGCTTACTTATTTTGTTGAAGCACTTTTAGAAATAAGTTAGTTAAGCAACAGAAGCCTCTTAATGTAATGCTATTTTTTTATAACAGACGTTTATTATAATATGTGTATGTGTCATATGTGACGGTCGTTTTAATTCATTTTTAAATCCAATATATCGTTAGACTACACGCTGATCAGTCATACACACAGTTTGCATTTTATTTAATTCCTTTTTCAAAATCCTCCTACGCGCCCATACTTGCCATGCTATATGTATAGACTACTGACCCGCGTGGCCCTATTTCATGTTTAAATAACAAAGAATTTTGAACACAAGATACAATACACTAACAAATAACATTAAAAAAAAAATTTAATTCGAACCAGTGCTTTCTGAGGTTAGAGGTTTCAAACTTTTTAAGGTACAATATGGCAAGGGAACGGTTCATTAAAAAATGTTGTATAATTTGACTACATTCTAAAATTAACTTAAAGCGGACGAAACCTCGTTTACGTCGCAAGTTATATATTAAAAGTAAATATTTTATATTCAGAGGCACAATGTGAACGCGACAGGTTGTTTGTTCGATTTCATTTCGAGGAAAAGAAAAATTTTATATTTTCATTTCTTCGTTTCCGATGTCGTGGCAAAGCAAGGCGTTGATTTCTGCCACTCAACACGCAAATACTATAGAATTTGGCGGAAATTGGGGAACGGAGTGCGTTAACACTAGGTTCTCTCTGTCTACCCCGCTGTGGGTGGGATACAGAGTGAAGTTATATAGTATATTAAAATTAAAACACAAAACTCATTTATAATATGTATTTATTAGCAGCTGATATGTAAAGCATATATACAAGTAAATAAATTCATTATTTATACATTCCACTTCATAAAATCCCGACATTATATGATTGTATCCGATTCACATTTTGATTCATAATCACGATTCATCACAAAACATCGCGATATTTCTTTATGAATCATGATCATAAATATATGATGAATCTTAATTAACCACGACTGAATCCGATTCGTTGTTTCATTCGAACTCCATCTTAATTCTTTTCGGGGATATATCATCGAATATTTTTTTTCTTTTTAAACTTCTATTATCTTTAGTGCTATCTAAGCTACTTAGACGTCCACTGCATTCTGAGTCGCTTGATAACGATGTAGCATTTTTTATTATTAACAAATCTTTTTCAATGTCGGTCAGTTCCCGCGGTTTGTACGGTCGGCCGATACGATTTTTCGGCTTTTGACTTGTTGACGGTGAATCTTCTATTTTTGGCCTTTTTTTGTACACACGTTTTTGTAGTTTGTTTTTCTTTGGTTGATCATCCTGAAATAATATTTTTGAGAATTAGTATTATTTTTTATCAAAGAAATAAAACAATTGGGGCCAGTCGTGGCGCAGGGTCACAAGTGTGTGACTATAAATGCGAATGGGTTCGATTCCCACTCGAGGAAATGAAATGTTTATTTAAATTTATAACATAACATAACATAAAAACTCTTTATTTCACACCAGAAAATTACAAAATTAACAAATAAATTCATATAAAAAAAAAATGTGAAAAGGCGGCCTTATCACTAAGAGTGATCTCTTCCAGGCAACCTAATCCAAAGAATCAATTTAAAAGAACGGGCATGGCGCGGTGCAAAGATACAACAAAATTACATATAGAGATATTAATATAAATAATAATATTTAAGCTTATATTTTCATTTGTTCCTCCAGAATTCGAGGGAATGTGGGGAATGGAGTGTTTTAACACTAGGTTCCCTCTGCATACCGTGATGCGTGCGGGATACAGCGTGAAGCTGATTATTTTTTATAAATGAAATATTTAATTTTCAAGCAATTATAACTCTTTATAGAATGACAAATACTTTAAACATTTTTTAATAAAACAATACTTCAATATTTACACACCAAAATATTAGGTTCATTCAATAACAAAACTATTGTAAATTGAAGACTTGAGCACAATAGGCAGCTAATATGCTGGACGCGGGTTACTAAGTAAAACTAAAAAAAAGTAAAATCAAACACCTGTTTGGGCTTTGCCCCTATATATCCGGAACAGCGTTTAGCGCCGCACATACACTGTTTCTTCTCAATACCAGCAGACTCCAAATTATAATTGAATGTTAGCTCACTGTTCTGTAAAACGTAAATAAAAATTAATCAAATATTATAAATATATAAAGTAAAAAATACGTGTCCTATGTCCATGAAATGTTTTTAAATGCTTTTTTTTATTTTAAATATGAAAAAAACATTTATAAACTACAAAAACATTTATATTTTATCCTCATGTATAACAATGACCAATGGCATAGGGGCAGAAGCGTACGGCTGTAATCGCGGCAGGTCGTGGGTCGATTCCCATTCGAATGAATGAAAATTTAATATAAAAAAAATGATTATTTCCTCGCTTTAAAAACGAGGTAAACCGCAAATGTTTTAATAAGAGAGTATCTTAACAGTAAGTTGTCAGGTTCACTCTGCCTACCCTGCTATGTGGAGGATAAAGAGTGACGACAAAAATAACAAATAAATATGAGTAAAAAACAAAATTCGACTTACAGCAGGTATATCATATAAAGCGAACAGGCCAACACGTATGTCTCCCAAAACAGTCCACTTTTGGGTCTCGCAATTTGGCTCACATGAGTGATTCATAAATCTGTAAAGAAAAAAAATATATTGTATTATATACATATATTTTACGGGAACAGCATATAGGGTAAAATATTTTAAACCCATACCTAAAGAAATTAATCAAGATATCTCAACCTCAAGAAAAAAGAGTAGTTAAAACTGTGGTTTCATTTAAAGTGGTGCTGGCACTTCCACCCTGTAGACGCGACGGCTGTGGGTTCGATTTCTACTTGGGGGAATGAAATATTTCGTATTTTCATTTTCTCGCTCTGGTCACAAGTCAAAAGTCAAAGACTCAGCGCTGCGTCGCGCCACTTAACGCGCAATGTCGACGTAAATAGAGTCTTAGCTGGGTTCCCTCTGCCTACCTATATTATGCGGGATAGAGCTTGAAGCTAAAAAAAACTAACCTAGCAAAATTCCCTTTAGGCCCCGCATCGATCACCCTCTCTTTGTCCAATGTGAGAAAATAGAAGTTCTCATCTCTCACTTCGTGTTTCCTTCTCATACGTCGCTGGAATTCTTCTTCGTCTATTAATTCACCCACGTATTCTATCACAAATTGGCCTGAAATTAAAAAATATATATGTGTCTTAATAAATATAAATAATTGTAAATACTAAAATTCTACTAATATTATAAATGTGAAAGTTTATGAGATGTTCGTTGCACTTTCACACAAAAACTACTGAATGGATTTATATGACTTTAGAGTTAAATAGCATCAGAACACATCACATATAGGCAACAATTTCTGTAAAATTAAAAAAAGCATTTTTTTCAGCTTCACTCAAACCACACTTTGCCTCGAAACGAGAGCGAAGAAATGGAAATATAAATGTAAATAAATATTTTATCTCCTCGAGTGGGGATCGAACCCACAACCTGTCGGCAGTCCGAAAAAAGAATATGGTATAGCCAAATCTTTTTTTACATATTATAAGAAAATTATATAGATTATTATTAAGAAAATTCTAGAATCATTACGTGTGAAGTGGCAGAACTCAACGCCGCGCTATGCCTCGTTACCAAAGCAAAAAAAAAATCATCAAAGGCAAATCGAACCCATCATCTATTGCATTTACATGATGCTTGTGCTTCTGCACATGCTGTTATATGATATGTATAACTTACCTGCTTTGACATCCTCTAAAGTTTTCAGCCCCCAGCCCCTGTGCGGGGTTCTGTAGGGGGTTAATTTGGGGTAGAGGCGTTTTTCAAACGCTCTATTATTGCATTTGTCGCCGGCGCGACATGTTGGACCGCATTCAGTTAAGAGCATTCTGGAAAGAAAATGGTATTATTAAAAAATTGAAGACAGTGTTAAAAAAATGTAATAATTTGAAAATAATTTAAAAAAGACTACTAATATTTTCTCCTTATTTTCATCATCTGAACATATTGTGTTAACATTATAAGTTCTTTGGTTTTCACGATTATCAGACATTTTAAATTACAGTTAATTATATAACATAGACAGAATTGCCAACACCTTAAGAAGAGCTTCCATAAAAAATGTATTCAAACCTAACAAGAAAGTGAGCCAATTTTTGAGATCAGTGAAAAGTAATATTCCTTTTATTTTGTGAAGGAACTCATTTCTAATATCAAGAATGGACATGTATCATATAAATCCAGCATTACACCAGGTTTGATAAATTCCAAATCCTCTCTAAAGAAAACAGATATATTCCTAGAAAGATCCACGAGGCTATTGAAATACAAAAACATTCTAATTTCCATAGAAAGGAGGGCTGAAAACTTTCTGCCACCTGCCACCCACTCATAAAATTTTTAAAGTCTCAAACCCACCATACCAGAGGGCAAGATACAATCAGCTCATTCTGCAGGAAACCAGGACAGTAGTTTAATATAATAAATATGTCAACTGGGTGGGTATGTCACCTGTTGAGGCACTGGCTGTAGGGGCCGCAGGGCAGGGGCTCGCGCGCGTCGCACTCGCACTGCGTGAGCGAGCCCTCCTGCGGGTCGGCGCGGCGCCCCACCAGCGCGCCCGCCGCCTTGTTCACGCGCAGCTTCACGTAGTGCGGCGGCCGCAGCGACGACGCGATGTCCAGCGACTCCTCCTCGTTCGGCTGCGCTTCTGTTCATGCACATAACAATATTTAAACAAATCAAAATACATGTTAACAAGTACTTGTGTGATGAATAAAAGTAAATTTGAAAACATTTACATTTAAAGTGCTGCTTACATTGGAAGTGTAAGCAGCACTTTAAATGTAACCATAGTTTTAACTACTCTATAAAAGCCTAATATAAATTAGAAAAAAATAAATTCCCTAAAATGAAAAAGTAATTTTTTCAAACAAAATAAATAATAAAATTGTCCTTTTAAAATAAAACGCCATTTATAAGGACAATGCACGCACACATAAATCTATCAAAGAAACACCGCCGGACACGCCTCATTCCGAAATTGAGTCGTAGGTATTGGCGATAAAGTTCGAAGTTAGAACTCGCAGCCTGTATATATTTTTCGATTAGTAAAGCTAAGCATAAAGACATTATATATTGAGTTGTATGATATTATTAGATATTCATTTTTACTAAGCAAATAAAACATTTTTATTTTGATAAAAAAATAGAAGATGCAAAAATGTAGTTTAATTATAAAAATTACAACCCAAGAACATCATTAACAAGACAATACAATGAACCAAATCCATTTTTTTATATGAAAATATAATAAGAGATCAAAACATTTTTTTCTGAAAATTAAAAACTATAACATATTTATTACTTATACAGAGTGGAAGTGTCAGCGCTCCTTTTACGGTAACAGCATATAGGTTAAAATATTTTAAACCCATACCTAAAGAAATTAATCAAAATACCTGCTGTCAACTGATCAACAGCTGAGGTAAAGGTTCTGATTTTTGAAAGACATGAAGAAAGGACGGAATGCAAAATCAGTGTAAATGGTAAGATATTAGAACAGATGAATGAAATGGTATATTTGGGAAGTATGTTCAGTAGAGATGGCAGGTACGAGATGGATGTAGAAAGGTGTATTGCTGCCGGAAAAAGGATTAACAGAGCCCTAACTGCATTGATGAGACGGCAAAACGGCAGCATAGCTGCGCGTTTGGCCGTATACAATGCAGTTTTGGTACCGACGTTGTTATACGGCAGAGAAACGTGCGTATTACAGAAGAAGAATTAAAGAAATATGAATGAATGCCGTGGAGATGAGATCTCTTCGTAGGATATGCGGAGTCAGCTTAGCTGATCGAATCCACAATGAAGAGATACACAGAATGGCAGGTACTAGCGAGGATGCCACGGTGAGAATGAAGAAAAACGTGCTCAGCTGGTTTGGACATGTCGAACAAATGAGTGATGAAAGAATGGCAAGATTTATGACGGAAAAGTGAGTGGTAAGAAAGATAGGGGGAGACCTCGGTTGACCTTCGAAAACACAATATCAAAGATACTGGAGGAAAGTCACGTAAAAGCATGAGGACCCGGAGGGCATGTATGAAGAGGTTGATGACAGTGGACGAGGCGAAAGAGGTATGTAGAGACCGTAGCTTTTGGCGCTCCGTTCTCTCTGACTACCCCGCTAGGGCTAAAGCGTGAAAGCTAAGTTAAGTTAGTTACCTCAACAGTTTAGATGTATGATTTTTTTTCATTTCACGATGTTAATTCATACCTGTATTTCGTGTGACGCAATTACTCATAGATATCAATAACGTAAACACATACTACTACAAAAATACTACTAAAGGTTAATCAATTTTGAACTTTGCCGCCAATACCTACGACTCGATTTCGGAATGAAGCGTATGCGGCGGTTTCCCTATGATAGGCACGCACATAAAGTGCGTGCGTCGGTCTTGATAAATGGTGTTTTATATTTCAACAATAATAGTATTATTTATTTTGTTTGAAAGAATTACTTTTTCATTTTCGGATATTTTTTTTATTATTATATTATTGTATTAGGCATTTATAGAGTAGTTAAAACTGTGGTTTCATTTTAAGTGGTGCTGACACTTCCACCCCCTGTATATAAGTAAATAAATAAATAATTTAATAAATATAAATTAATAATAGAATTATGCACATACTTTTCAATATTTCACAGGCTCTCTGCGCGTGCTCCATTGCCATCGTGAATGCGGCATCGATTTTAGACTTTTGACTGGAAACTTTACCTGAGTCACCTGAAAACATATTATATTATACTAGCGGCTCGCCCACGGCTTCGCCCGCTTAAAATACATGGTTAATGATTTAATAAGCACAATCGATTGACAACTATAATGACTTCTAATATGATTTTTTTTACGACATTGTCGTCAAAGAATTTTTGATTGTTTTAAATAAAAAAATACGACCATTGTTGATATTTGATAT
>DWQW01009813.1:0-12647 GCA_018249695.1 Heliconius erato demophoon | reverse complement strand
CGAGGTGTGACTGCAAAACCGACTGGTTGTGGGTTCGATCCCCATTCGAGGAGATGAAATATTTACTTAAATTTATATTTCCATTTCTTCGCTCTGGTGTCGAGGTTAAGCGCGGCGTTGAGTTCTGTCACTCAACACGCAATGCCTCTAGAATTCGGCAAAAAATGGGAAACGGAGCGTCTTAACAATAGGTTCCCTCTGCCTACCCTGCTGTGCGCGGAATACAGCGCGAAGGTGATTATTCATTTATTGTGTAATAAATTACATACCTAAATATAAATATTTAGGTCAGAATTATTTGGGCCAATTGATATTTCAGTGTCAATAAAAAAAAACAAGTTACTTTTAACTTCTCCACTGTGAGAGTGAAGCCTGCCTCTACGTACAATATCTGAAAGATCCAAATTATAGTACTTAATTTTTTTTTTCAGCTTCACGCTGTATCCTGCATTTAGCAGGGTGTGCAGAGGAAACCTAGTGCTAAGACAATCAGTAAATATATACTCGGTGTAACGGTAAAGAATAGACGATATTTAATTTAAATAAAGATAAGTAAAATGATTCCTTCGACTGATAATTAATCGATCCCACAACTATTTTAGATGTTTACTGGCTGAATAGCAACAGTTACACACATGAAAAAACAAAACCAAAATGCTTTATATAATTTAATCTATCTTAAAATATAACTACGTAAATCAAACGAGAAAATGCTTTGCAATATTAATATGTTTTATAGAAGTCAAATTTACAAATCTATTAACTTACTAGAGTACTTTAGAGAAAGCATTTCTGCACCAGTTTGTTAAATATTAAATGAATCAAAACTTTGTCCTTCGTGCACTGTATTTTGTATTGAATGTCTTTGTTTAGCTTTACAAGTTTTATTTTTTGTTCATTCGTAAATTTTAATTTGTCAGTAAAATTACTTTTAAATAATATTATTAAACTTTAAAAAGCAAGTTTGTTTTTAAAAAGGTTTTTGGAAGTCTCTTTGGCCAACTACAGGTTCCTGTTATTCTATGTATGTCCATTTTGTTGCGGTGGCCATTTTAGTAACAATATTATTTATATGAGATTTAATTGTTATTGTCTGGGTCCAGTCGTGGCGCAGGGGCATAAAGTATTACTGTAAAAATCGACTGGTTGTGGGTTCGATCTCCGCTCGAGGAGATGAAATATTTATTTAAATTTATATTTCCATTTCTTCGCTCTGGTGTCGGGGCAAAGCGCGGCGTTGAGTTCCGTCACAATGCTTCCAGAATTCGGCGAAAAGTGGGGAACGGAGTGTCAGGGTTAACACTAGGTTCCCTCTGCCTACCCTGCTGTATGCAGGATACTGCGTGAAGCTTATTTAATTGTTATCAGAACTGAAGTTATAACACAAATTTCACGGCAATTTAAATAAATACTTGTAATATACTTGTACGGTGTACAACTACTTTCATACTTCTGGGTACCTGGTAGTGAACATAATTTTATATTTAAAACTATTATAGTTATAGTAGCGTGTATTAAATAAAAATATGGTTTTATATAATTGTAAACACGTACTTGTATTATTTGGTATGCCACATTTTTATTTTCTTTATATCTTCACGTTTTATCCCGCACAGAGTAGTCAGAAAGAATCTGGAAACCCAGTATTAAGACACTCCGTTCCCATTAGAGAAAGTAGAATAGAGTCTTCTTTTCTTCTTTCTCTAATGGGTACTTCCGTACCTCAATTTCCGGCTAATTATCGAGGCTTTACGTGTTGAGTCGCGTAACTTAACACAAAAAAGCGCGCATCGGAACGTCTTAATACTAAGTTCCTTTAGCCTACCTTGCTACATCCAGCATACAATATAACAATGAGTCTAAGAGGGAGAATCCGCATGCTTGTCACCAGTATTAAATATTTCACTGCAACGAGTGGAAATCGAACCCACAACCGTCGTGTTTACAGTCGCACAACGCTTGTACCTCTGCAATACGACGGACACCCCACATATAAATATATAATGTGTACCACATACATACATACATACATACATATAACATAAATGCACATGCATATGTAGAAAGTTCTCGAAACTAGTTTTCTTGTTACTACTAATATAAAAGAAAATGTAAAAAGATATTAACTTTTGAATAAAGTAACATTCTTGGAAGTTTCAACAAAGTTGTGCGCTTAGTTGACCACACGACCAAACGCTAGAAACTTCTCAGCGACGGACAATGACATGGGGATTAAACTGGAAAAAACTCGGTTAAAGTCCAATTTACTCGTTTATATAGACAGGTGTAGCTGGTAGAAGACGCTGTTCACCGTTAGCCGGGTTTAATTTTTTTTATTAAATAAGTAAATTTAGCTGTTTTTTTGTTGAAACTAATGTGTATATATATATATATATATATATATATATATATATATATATATATATGTGTGTGTGTGTGTGTGTATATATATATATATATATGTTCATGGTGTTAGAATTTGGATTGAGTATTTAGTGTTTATTTAAATATTTTAGTAATGATACATGGAAATTGCGGTTATGCGTTTTGGAAAAAAGAGAATATCCGCATTAAAGGGCTCCACATAAATAAATGAATAAAACATTTTATTTGCTTAATTGATTTACCACAGAAATGATTGTCACAGAGATCTACTTTTATGTTTATTTTGCGTGTAAGGTAAATAATGGGTACTAATTGCAAAACTTCCAATTCAGCATCAGATGATTCAAATTAAGTAGTTGCATAATCATAATACTCTCATTAAATCTCATATAAATGATATATTGACATTTTTCAATAAAAAAAATAAAAATAAAATCAGCTTTACACTGTATCCCGCACACTGCAGGGTAGGCAGAAGGAACCTAATGTTAAGACACTCCGTTACCCTCCGTGTGGAGTAGTGGAACTCAACGCCGCGAATCATTTTCCAAATGATTATTCATTTCCAATTGAATAAATATAAATATTTGGAATATTTCCATATATGATCAGTTATTCCGTCCATTTTCTAGTCGTATTGGCAAGTACAACATCAACTACGACGCGCGCCCGTTTGGAGATTAATCAAAAATTTTACCAAAACGTAATCCCGATGACGAGAACACTAGGACGTAAAACCATTGTAAGGCAGAAACCAAATCTGCTATACCAAAAATTTTGTATGACTTCCGTTTCTATTCATTATTTCCATACAAAATTTAATTCAAACCTGCAACTAATCCTTTACTTTGTCACTGTACATTATATTATAGTACAATACAGTATAACTGGTGAGCGAGTAGCATTCAACTAAGTTTAATAAAGCTTATTAAATTTCGCACCGAGAAACTCCTTGAGTCCACTCTGCTAGCTGAATCCCATTGTTAGAGCTAGACGTCCTAGATGCTGGTTTATTTGATATTCATTTTTATATGCAGAATTTAATATTAAATTATATTAACAAATTAACTATGCAATATATTTAATGACAGCTTGATTCTCGATTTTGTCCATTTTCACAGAAACACTCACTGAGTCATATAAGCGACTGTAACACAATAGACTGGATCCCATGATCCCCACACCTACGCCATTTTAGCTGAAATTTTAAGGATTAATAGTCTAATATGTAGTTAAGACTTACTGTCTTACTGTCTTGAAAATAGGGCACTTTCCGATGTAGCATCAACTAAAGATACACGCACACCTACGTTACAGTAGAAACTCTCGTATTTAAATATGTTTTTAAGAATAATGTTAAATACGTATATTTCGGGAGTATTTTAAGACCCTTCTTAAGCATCCAGACCAATCCAATGATTCAATGGTCCTCTCAGACAGAGTTGTACCTTCAATTAGCGCTACCTCTGAAGGGGATGCACACAGCAGAGTAGGCAAAGGGAACTAGTATTAAAACTCTCCGTTCCCCACTCTCCGCCGAATCCTGGAGGCATACGACATATTACATAAATAATTTATTTCAGAGTACTGCCATCTTCAAGTTAAAATAAAAAAAATAAAGATAATCCTTGCCTTTATTTTTGATAGACTATTCTCCTACGCAAATATGAGTTGGATTTCGTATAGGGGGACTCTTACTCTAAGAGTTTGGAAACCGGCGAAAACATCGCTAAATGGTGCTGGACTGCGGCCAAATTAAAGTGAGAGAGATAAGTACCTTTATACTTTACCTTTACCCTTTTATTATAGAACAATACCTCAAGCAAATATTATAGTGCACTTAAGTGTTATTATATATTTAAATAATTCTATTACATCTTTTATGAAAATGAAATAATAATTATTTATTTGATGTATCAAAAAGTGGAGAACGGAGTGTCTAAACAGTATACTCTTTACATATTATGCTATAAGCGAGATATAGAGCGCGATGTGAAGCTAATATTTTGGTTTAAAACTATATGTTAGGCATATAATAAGACCACACATATCAAATGTATTGAAAACTCATTTATCTTTCTTTACATTTTTAAAGTATTATTCCATACTTAGGAAAAAAAATACATTATGGAAAACATAAAAATTAGGACGTAGTAGGATTTGAACCTGCGTCTCATGGAAATCGTCCAAGCGCTCACCAACGCATGGCATAGTTTGTCAGAGCGCATAGGCGGTTCAAATCGTTTATCGTTTGTGCTTGTCGAATAAATAAAACAATTTAAAGCAATTCTACAAAGCTCTTCTTCTAATTCATTAAGAATCATTAATTTCTCCGCAGTAGTTCCCTAATTACACAATAAAGCAAGTTAGACTTTAGGCGAGCTTTAGTCAAGTTTAAGTCGTATCTTAGTTTGTAGTAAACACGTAAGTTCCTGAAGCTTGTATGTGGTCAGCATTCGACTTAACCAAAAGTTCCTAAAAGCTTAATTACGATAAAAGTTAAAAAGGTTCGTTTTGGTTTTTGTACCTGAGCCTGGGTTTGAGGTTGAGAAAAGGTGAATTTGGTGAAAAAAAATTGTATATCGTTATTGTTTAAAAATGTTTTTCAAATAAAATATAAAAAAAAAACTTTTTTAGGGGTGTAAAATAAACATTTTGGCTGTCTTATATTTTTACATAGAAAATGTTAAATGAAAAGTTCAATGATTGAAATTTTAAATGCTCCCTCGTTTTTAATTAACTTGAAATGATTTTTTGTAAGCTTTTAAGTAAGAGGTGGTAATAATTATGAGCCATGGAATAAAAAAGATTGCTGGTTTTTTATGTTCTTTTTTTCTAATAAAGAATCTCTAATACAGTGCAGTGTCCGAAGCACAAAAAGTGTGTAACTGAACGCGGTAGGTTATAGGTTCAATTACCACATGAGAAAATGAAATATCTAATATTTTCATTTCTTCGCTCTAGAGGCATGCCGTGGCGTTGGTGGCACTCAATGAAAATCCAGAATTTGGCTGAAAGAAGGGACCGGAGTGTTTTAACTCTCCAGTCCCTTCTGTCAGCCTTCTTCCTTCTTCTTCCTTCTTCTGTTTCGAAAGTCTTATTCAGTCGACATAGTCTCAGACTTGTGGAAGAGCGCTTTTATCCACTAGATTTCGAAGAAAGGCGACGGTTCCGATCCAACTCACTACAAGCCTATTGCTATCACCTCCCTGCTGAAAGCATCATAAATAGCCAGTTCTTGGTTTATCTGGATTGTCGCTCAACCAGTGATTTTCAGGTTAACCTAACCCACTGCTGCGCTTTCAACGGTTTTTGTTTGAAATTCATGTCCGTGAAAGCTAGCGTCCCTCAAGACGTATTAATGACAAATTAGCATAATAATATTAAATTTTCGAGCGACTGCAAGTATCGCGATCATCTGGAAAGCAAGGCCAAGTTATCCTCGAAGAAACTGGAGATAATCGGCAGACCGAGACAGTACTTCACGCGAAAACACCGATTGATTCTGCATAGGGCCAAGTGATTGCATCCAAGTATTAGCTTGAATCATTTGATCGTATACATCGTAAAGCCGTTCGAATCATTGGGGACCCAATGATCTGTGAAAGGCTTGATGACACTTTGGTTTTGCGTAAAGACACTAAAGCATTTATCATGGGTAGTGTTACATACAGCGTGAAGCTGAAAAAAATCGTCGCTCAAAGGAGATTTTAATAATATTACGTCTAATTTAACTAATGTGTATAGTTTCTATCCCACATCTAATGGATTACTACGTGTCGCTTACACGAAACCTTCACATGTAATTAAGAAATTATCAACGATCGATTATCTCTTTACCACCGCCCGTACAAATATAAACTATATTGCTATGGAAATACGACCAAATTTTGTTTACAATATAATCTCAAGAAAGTTGTAGATTATGAATCTACTCAATATATCTTATTTACAAAGTTATAATTGGCGTTTGTAATTGATGTTATACGTTTAGAAATTGTGGGCGAAGTATATAAGTGTTATAATGTAAAGGCAATGATTTCTATGTCTGCTGTTTTATATGTACGAAGAATTACTATAATGAATTTGGAACCCAAAATTTATTTAGGTCATAATATATCATAATTGTGAAAGCAGAAATGAATTGACCTCCTAATATATTATAATTACGATCTGAAAGTATTAATATGTTTGATCATAAAAATTTTAAATTATTATAATTTATTTTTATCCTCACAGATTAAAAATTTTGAAATTACTTTAATAGGAAAAAGATCATTGACTAAGTCAGCAATATGTTATTTATTTGCTTTAAAAATAACAATAAATATATATACCTAAATATATTTCGTTCGTTGTTTACAATTTGGAAAGATTAAGAGTAAATACCAATGATCTATCTTCTCTTTAATATTGTGCGTGGTTAGAGTGCGATTTTGAAGAGGAAAATACTTATAACATTCTGAAGAAACAAATGTGTAAATGACGTTGAAATTGTCTGTTCAGTTTATACCAAAAGCAACATTGTACAGTTTTTGTGAACAATTGTGGAAATAAAATAACAAATAATAAAGAAACGTCAGTTGTAGTAAAATAAACATAAATAATAAATATTATTAATACAAACTGAGGTGTGACTGTAAAACCGAGTGATTGTGGTTTCGATCCCCACTCGAGGAGATGAAATTTTTACTCAAATTTATATTTCCATTTCTTCGCTCTGATGTCGAGGTTAAGCGCGGCGTTGAGTTCTGCCACTCAACACGCAATGCCTCCAGAATTCGGCTGAAAGTGAGGAACGGAGTGTTTTAACACTAGGTTCCCTCTGTCTCCCCTGCTGTGTGCGGGATACAGCGTGAAGCTTACTACTGAAAATAAATATTCATAATTATATGTACTATTTTAATTACAATTATATTTAAAAAAAAAATACAAAAGCAAGGTGATCAATTTTATCGCGCGAAAAGTTAATTTACTTTTCTCTCTCTTTAATTTTCTTTTCTATTACTTGTATGTATCTAGTATATATCGAAACTTTAACTCAATTGGACACTGGGAAGCCAAGTTGTAAAATAAATAAAAAATAGAAAAAGCTTATTAAATCCAAAATATATTTTTGAATTGGGAATAATCCAAAACCACCAATGTGACTACAGACCAAATATAAAGTATAAAGTTTTATATAGTCAAAAATCAAACAACAATTCTGATGCAGACTATTTTTTTGGTTCTAGATTATATATAGTACTACGAGGACAACGACAACGCATGGTATTGACTATTGATACATTTGTGATAGCTGAAGCCGTATATTATCCAAAAAAATCATAAATAATAATAAATATGTAATATAATTATTATAAAAATGTACCCAATGCATATACCCAACTTAGACTAAGTAATTTGTACACACGATGTCTTTCAAGGAAAATGTGAGTTTCCAGAAAACGTCCGCTTTGCGCTATAAATTATTATAATATACGGATGGTATAATGTTTATATATCATTTATTCCCGACTGCTAAGGAAGGGTTATGTTTTTCGCGCGTATCTTGTATGTATGTAATATTCTTTATTACCTCGTATCTCCAGAACCGCTGAACGGATTTACATATTTGAGGTATCGTTAGATTCGTATTAGCAGCACAAGTGTTCTTAGATAGGTGACGTTAATAAAAAATAATCATGGCGGCTGTGGTACGCCATTGGACTTAACGAAAAAAAAAATTTCGTTTCGAATACTACAATATGGGTATCAAATTCAAGAGCTCAATTTCAGGATTTCAAAAAGGTATATCATGATTATCATTATCATAATAAATTCTAAAAAAAAAAAGAAAAATAAAAAAATATTTGTAAAAACAAAAACCCCGACTGCATCAAACTAAAAAGAAAATAAATAAGCCCAATAGTTTATTAGGATTAACAGTCGGGACCTATAAGTAATTCTTCAATCAATAAAATCTTTACCAGGAACCCCGCATAATTTAAAGAGGTCCCGACTGTTAATCCTAATAAACTATTGGGCTTATTTATTTTCTTTTTAGTTTGATGCAGTCGGGGTTTTTGTTTTTACAAATATTTTTTTTATTTAATACATATCAAGATGTTATGGGCCAAAGAAAAATGTATTCTTGATTTTAAATTTATTTAGTTATTTAATAAGAAAATCAAATAAAACTTATATTGCAAATGGAACTGTATTTTTGTCATGGATATGTAAAGACGAGAATAAAGGGACTTTCTTCGATAAAAGTATTTTTTTTTATTTATAATTATACAACGGTCTCTACGCTATATAATAACATAAATAAATAAATAATTCAGCTTTACGCTGCATCCCGCACACTGCAGAGTAGGCAGAGGGAAGCTAGTGAGACACTCCGTTCCCCATTATCTGCCAAATTTTGGAGGCATCGCGTGTTGAGTACCAGAACTCAACGCCGCGCTTGTCCTCGACACCTCTGGTGTTAAGGACAAGCGCGGCCAAGAAATGGAAATATAAATTGAGGTAAATATTTCATGTCATCGAGTGACATCGAACCCACAACCAGTCGGTTTTACAGTCACACTTTGTGTCGCTGCGCCACGACTGGCCTCATATAATAACATAAACTTCATTAAGTTAAATTGAACGAATCCTTCTAATTCCCATTCCATATAGTAGAACAGAGAAATGCTATTAGACATGATTCGTAATCCAGCCGAATTATAATACATCGCAAACTTTGTACTTTACAGTTGTTTTGATATGTTTCAAATAAACATAGTTAATTGTTAATTAAAAATTAATCAGCTCCACGCTGTATCCTGTACATAGCAGGGTAGGCAGAGGGAACCTAGTGTTAAGACACTGCGTTCCCCACTTTCTATCGAATTCTGGTAGCATTGCGTGTTAAGTGGCAGAACTCAACGCCACGTTTTGCTTCGACACCAGAGTGAAGAATGAATTCAAAATATTCATTTAAGTACATATTTCATCTCCTCGAGTGGGGATCGAACCTACAACTAGTCGGTTTTACAGTCACACTTTGTGCCCCTGCGCCATGACTGGCCTAATTAATTGTTTATTTAGACAATTTGTTACATCATCGTGGAATAGTGATTGTCTGAATGTAAACGAAGACAACATATTCGTTTGGAATATTATAGCTTTTACAATCGAACTAGACAAAATATGACTGAGATTTTGTAATATCTCTAAGTTTTGGAGTGAAGAAAGATTTTAACAGTAGTTTCTCTGGCTGCTCTGTTATTTGCAGTATAAATTGAGAATATAAAGAAATGTGTTTAGTTAATAATGAATTAGGAAACTTACATGGGATTATATTGCTATGTATATTTCTACGAACCTAAACCTCCAAAAATTACTGAAAGTGCACCCTTTTAGTTATACCATTGTATAAACGATTTTATATATAATTTACATCTTACTTAGTTTCACTGTACTTCGTTGAAACCTTAATTATTTTGATATCAAAGAAAACTAGCGAACATTGAAACAAAATGAACTTATTACAAAATTTACAACATATGTCTCAGTTGTGAGTAATTAAAATATTGGCGCGATGCCCGCTCTTAGCGAAATACGGTGCTAGCACGCGACACGAAAGCCACTAAATAAATTCAAATACTCCCCTCCTGTATTTTCTTTTAACATTTAAGTTTATTTACGGCTGACAACGTAAATTGAAGCGTAAATAGTGTACTTTGTGACTGTGACTGGTGGTTGTGGTTTTGCAGAAGATTTAGGTTATTCTTGTTTAGGGTTTGTTAAAAATGATAACCTACTTGTTATTCTGCTTTTTTATCTCCATTTTCGCTTATAGAGTAATAGCACAGTAGATAGAGGAAATCAAGTGTTAAGACACTCCCTTTCTCAATCTTTGAATCATTGCCTGCTGAGTGGTGCAACTCAACGTCTATGTTTATCTTTTTTTGTTTTAATATTTTAATCTATATCTCTATATATAATAAGACGGTAAAACTATTTTGTCTGTACATTTAGTAATTTTGACTGAAATGGATAGAGGGACACTTAAAAAGAATAATAGAAAGCAAAACCATTTTTTTTTAATTTCTTGTCTGTCTGTCTGTCTGTCGACATATTTTTGTCCGCATTTTTCTCTGAAAGTACTGAACCGATTTACTTAAAAATTTTACCAATTGCTTTGTTTTAACTCAACTTAACTACTAAGGTTTAGTTCATTAAAATCGGTTCATTAAAAAAAAAGTTATAGTCATTTGAAAGAAGTTGTAATTAATTCAACACAGAGATAAAGAACGATCTTGAAAGAAATATCAAGTAAGTACAAAGATTTTTTGGTTGGTTCGATCATATAATATATGTAACTAATTTAAAAACTCTACAGGAGTTAATATGCAATTATTACAGTTATTTTACAAAGAATATTATGAATCCTTCAAATCAATAATTTAACATTTAAGGCTGTTTCTGAATGAGTAAATTAAACTATTCACTGACATCAGCACATTTAACAGAGTATATTACATAGGTAAAAAGAACATAAAGTTACAAAAATATATACGTGTATAAAACAATTAGCTTTATGTATATTTTATAAATATCAAATATCAATAATGGTCGTATTTTTTTATTTAAAACAATCAAAAATTCTTTGACGATAATGTCGTAAAAAATCATATTAGAAGTCATTATATTTGTCAATCAATTCTGCTTATTAAATCAATAATCATGTATTTTAAGCGGGCGAAGCTGTGGGCGAGCCGCTAGTATATTATATGACGTACAATGTTACGAGATTTCTCTTATGTTGGGTTTGCTTGGTGTTAAGACACTACCTTTCCCATGCTCAATCTTTGAATCATTGGCTGCTGAGTGGTGAAACTCAACGTTGCTCTTTGTCTCTTTTATCTATACTAATATTATAAAGAGGTAACATTTGTATTTTTGTATGTATGTATGTATGTATGTATGTATGTATGTATGTATGTATGTATGTATGTATGTTTGTATTGTTTTCACACAAAAAATACCGGACCGATTTCAAAAATTCTTTCGCTATTAGAAAGCTGCATCTTCACCGTCCCACATAGGCTATATTACATTTTCAAAAAAAATAGGGATCCCTAAGAAAAATGCAATAATGTAACCCAAGGTGTCAAGAAATTGATCTAAAAAATTTTATCATCGCGTGCGCTGCGAAAACTATTGATGATAGAACAAAATAAGGTTCTACAGTATTATAGAACGCATCAATATCTATAAAAAAGTCCGCGATACCATATGTCCAACTATTATAGTTATGACAATATAACTACACTTTTATATTTTATAAGTTGATGAAAGTGCCGGCAATAATCAAACCATTTTGTTCATACCTCTGCATCAATCCTTATTCTATTAAATGATATTTTATTAAAGATAATTTCAATATGTGTAAAGTACTTTTTACATTAACAAAATCTGACAATCCATTCAAAATATATAACGAATTTAAAAATATCACTCTAAAGCAGGGGTTCCCAACCTTTTCTCCATCAAGGACCACTTTTATATCATCTTGGTAGCAGGGACCACTATGTATGTAGGTAAAACAATAAGTAACTGTGATAATCAAACAGAAACTTCGCTTCACCATCCCCAGTCATAAAATTAAATTCGTTCGCGGACCATATTTAGGCTTCTGCGGACCACTGGTGGTCCGCGGACCACTGGTTGGGAACCACTGCTCTAAAGAAAATCATTAAATAATAAAAAAATGCAGAGTCGCGCACCATAGCGAGTAATTAACTCTGCAGAGTGGGGGGGAAGTTGTTGCATCGATATCACTAATATTATGAAGACAACCGATTAGGAGTTTTGGTTCTTTATTTGAATTGAATAGGCCCTGAAACTGCGGGGCCGATTTGGACTCCCAACTCTCCCAACTCTCCGAACTCTCCCAACTCTCCCAGCTCTCCGAACTCTCCCAACTCTCCCAGCTCTCCCAGCTCTACGAGCTCTCCGAGCTCTCCGAGCTCTCCGAGCTCTGCGAGCTCTCCGAGCTCTCCGAGCTCTCCGAGCTCTGCGAGCTCTCCGAGCTCTGCGAGCTCTGCGAGCTCTGCGAGCTATCCGCGCTCTGCGAGCTCTGCGAGCTCTGCGAGCTCTCCGCGCTCTCCGCGCTCTCCGCGCTCTCCGCGCTCTCCGCGCTCTCCGCGCTCTCCGCGCTCTCCGCGCTCTCCGCGCTCTCCGCGCTCTCCGCGCTCTCCGCGCTCTCCGCGCTCTCCGCGCTCTCCGCG
>DWQW01009812.1:0-12648 GCA_018249695.1 Heliconius erato demophoon | reverse complement strand
TAAGTACAATCATCATCTTATGTGATAATGAACTATGCGAAATTCCGTTTGTTAATAACTGACACGAAATTAAGCGGCGTAAGGCATAAGTGAGAAGCAAGCTGTGTTTTGTATGAAAATGTTCTGTGAAAGCTAAAGGCTTGTTTGTTGATCTCCATAAAGTTCTAATTTTAGGAGTGAATTGTTACATTTCTATATAGCATATTGATTATAACAGAGCAAAATACAAAATAATTAAAAAAAATTACGCCTTTGAGTAGTCGAGTAGCGAATAAGATTAATTTTAAAATTTAAATGTTTAACAGGTACAATGCTTATAAAGAGTTTATTAAAAATTACAAATATATATATATATATATATATATATATATATATATATATATATATATATATATATATAGAAAAATTACAGAATGAAAAATGGAAGATTTTAGAACTTGACGTTCTAAAAAGGCAGAAATCATTTCGGATCTCGCCAATGTAACTAACTAGAATACTAAAATGTTATAAGTGACTGCTTTATTAAATTGTATTTTAAACATTTTGCTAATAAAACAAACTATAATAATATTCGAATGCAAAACATAGCTATATATTTAAATCGTAGGTAGCGAGGCGTGGCGTTAGCATGCAATCCACTCACCGCTGTACGCGACGCTTTGAAACACTGCGGCGCCGCACCGACACAACAGACAAACATGCCGTTATAATCCCCATATTATATATTGTATAAAAAAGCAGCTTCACGCTTTTTCCCGCACACACAGTAAGCACTCCCATTCCCCACTATTAATCAAATATTCAAAATATTGCGTTTCGGAATTTAATTAAATTTAATTTAAATAATTAATAATTATAATAAATTAAATAAATTTAATTTAATTTAAAGCTGCGCTTTGTCTACATGAGTTGGGAGATGAAAATAATTTAAATAGATTTTCACTCTAGAAGGGATCGTACCCAAAATCATCAAGTTTATAATTGGACGCCCACTGTGTCACAACTGTCCCGATGCATATTGTATTAGAAACCAGATTAAACTGAATTTTATATAGATAAAGTTGATTTCTTTTATAGTTCTCTCTAAAAATATGGATAAACAACATTTTAAAATAAAACCTAAAAAAACAATCAACTTTATCTACATACAAAAAAATACTTTTATCACAACTAAACCATACAATGGGGACATTCATATAAAAAGTGACGTCATATAATTTTGCGACAAGGGAAGGCACCAAGTCCGAAATCTCAATCCATCAAATATTTCCAATGCAATCTTCGACCATTATCTTTTTTTTGTGTGAAAGATGCATTCTTCACATACACATTATTTTTAAAATACATCATGCACGAAATTCTATTGAGCACATGACATCCATACAAGCATACACTGCATATATGCGCACATATAGTCGTTTGTGTAACTTTCATTTCAATACAAACAGGGTGTTCAGTAACAAATTTTAAATATTTGTAAAAATGTGTAAAATAAACCTAAGGAATTCACCTGACCTTGTGAAAGTTAATTAGGGTTTTATGAATATTACTACCAAAACCCATAAGTTGTTATTAAAAAGGAAACTATGGTAGCCATGTAGGAACTACGAATTAGTATCAAGTAAGGGAGAAAGATATAGATTTGTTCGTAGATATGTCTTAACTTTAACTATATTTGCCGCTTTTGCTGATATATATATTTATAACGATTATATTATTTTCTTAAGAGAAACTTGAAATCACGAGCATTGTATTTAGGTCTCATGTTTTAAGTACGTATGTCCTTAAAAAAATATTATTCACGCATTAAATCAATCGTCTCATTAATAAATCAATCGATACGATCATCATCATCAATCAATTCATTTAATAAATCAAAATAAAAATATCCTTTTGTTCTTATGAAGTCTTATAAAAAAGACTTAAGTCTTAAATAATTAATTTATTTTCAAAATTTTAAAGCACATTAAACTAAAATATGAAATCAAAACGGGTAAGTACAAAGTTATATAATACTGACTGTGTTTCTTTTTGAGTGGCAAAGGCGGCGGTCGCTGGTGGTTGTGCTCCGCGAGAGTGTGCGGGCGCGCCTCGTGCAAAGAGAATGGCGGCGTTTTCCTGTAAATAAATTGTAATTATTTTATTTTTTCAAGAGATTGAAATTTTAAAATTATTTTTGTATGAAACTGGTTTTGGATTCGCACTTCTCATGTAACATATAAATCAACAACGTTGTAATTAATTAAATCGTATATTACAATAAAATGTTTTTTACTTAAATAAAATATCATCGAATAATTATTTTCTTATATTTTATTAAAAAAATCAATTATAGCATATTTTTTATCCGCTTCACGCTGTATCCCGCTCAAAGCAGGGTAGGCGGAGGGAACCTAGTGTTAAGTTAAACACTCACTTTCCGCTGAATTCTGTGGTATTGCGTGTTGAGTAGCGGAACTCAAGGCCGCCGTTTGCTTCGACATCAGAGCGAAGAAATGAAAATATAAATGTAAATAAATATTTCAGATTGAGGCCAGTCGTGACGCAGCGGCACGAGGTGTGACTGTAAAACCGCTTGGTTGTGGGTTCGATCCCCACTCGAGGAGATGAAATATTTACTTAAATTTGTATTTCCATTTCTTCGCTCTCGTGTCGAGGTTAAGCGCGGCGTTGAGTTTTGCCACTCAACACGCAATGCCTCCAGAATTCGACAGAAAGTGGGGAACGGAGTGTCATAACACTAGGTTCCCTCTGCCTACCCTGCTCTGTGCGGGATACAGCGTGAAGTTGATTTGATTTTTAAATAAATATTTCATTTTCTCGAGTGGGGATCGAACCCACAACCAGTCGATTTTACAGTCACACTTTGTGCACCTGCGCCACGACTGGCTTAAATATATTTAATTATATATTAATTGTGACGTTTTATATTCCGGTATGACACCGGGCGCGCTGATTTATGTAAAAAATATATAAAAAAAAGAAAACGATATTTTATAAAATTTTGTAAAAAAAATAACAGTTTACGAAAATATACTTATAAAAGTCTCACCTAATCTCAACATTGGGAAAGTACTGCTGCATGTCGGCGCGTATGTTGCGTCGGGTCTTCACCGGCAGCTCGGGCGGCGTCTCGCTCTCGTCCGACGTGATGCTTGCCAATCTGACGCAATTTTGTTTTGTAAGGCAAAATCATATTATTTTTTAGTAAGTAAAACAGAACTCACCCGTTCTGTTTTACTAGGAATGCCTCATGTCTTGTTATCAGAGTGTGGGAATTGAACCCACAACCGTCGCGTTTACAGTTAGACGCTGCACCACTACGGCCTCTAATATTTTTTTTTAGCCTTTTCCTCTTCTTTAATATAAAACCATACAATAGAAACAGAATGAGTGGAAGAAATCACTAAGTAATTAAATTAAGTTTTAATATAGTGCAACAAATTTAACTAAAAAAAATGATTAAGTTCAAACAAACTAGATGTTTTGTTATAAATGAGACTTGACTATTAAATTAAATTGAAATAGCCTTTTTATAAATATGTACTCTTGAAATAATGCTCCTAACTGCAAAACTGTTAATATTTATAATTTTGCTTTGTTCAACACAGTATACCAAATAACTTTATAAGATTAGGAGAACGAAACAGAATAATGAATAAAATATATTTTTCATCAAATTAATTATCTGAATAGCATTATACAGAAGATTTTTAATTATATATGAATATATTATAATCATTTTAATTATATAGATATTTTTAATTATTATATATTTTTGTGTTAAATAATGAATATACAAAAAATATTTAACCAATATTTTAAAACTAAAATGTGACA
Organism: Heliconius erato demophoon; assembly: GCA_018249695.1. Lineage (NCBI taxonomy): Eukaryota > Metazoa > Arthropoda > Insecta > Lepidoptera > Nymphalidae > Heliconius > Heliconius erato. The sequence goes on along the minus strand of DWQW01009812.1, from coordinate 8,808 downwards.
AATAACAACAAAAAAAAACATACAAACAGCAACATGCGATATGTGCATTAGTGATGTTTTCAAAACATTTAAGTAATCAGATTAAAACAAAAAATATTTATAAAATTATTCATTTTTGTTTAATAAAGCACAGTACAATCTGTACAAACAATATTTACTATATTGTAACTGTTTTTGTAGTTATTCTTATTGAACGCAGCTGCTTTATTACCAGCCTTACTCTGTACTATTACAGAGGATGAAAATAACTGTTACATTAACACCAGAAAAAAATGATCCTAACGCAAAATCTTAAAAACTCGTCATAAGGGGTCATCCACAAATTACGTCACACGAAATTATTGACCCATCGCCCGTCCTTATATAATTGTGAGACCCCCTTGCCTCGTGTGACATCAAATATTTTGCAATTTTACACTTTTAAAATTATTAAATTCAAACCACACTTTCCAAAATAGTTTGTATATAATATTTTGAAATCTGATAGCACAAAGTAACATTTTAGGAATACTCCCCATTACACTTACGTCAACCCCCAACCCCCCTTAACGTGTGACGTAATTTCTGGACGACCCCCAATACCACCCCGTAGTAAGGGCGCGGTGGACTCACTTGGAGCTGTGCGCGGCGGCCGCGTTCCCACTGAACATATTCACGCGGCCCTCAACGCTCTGGAGGGTGCACTTCATTTCGCTCACATACTCTGTACTTTCAAAAGTACTGCAAACAATAACATCAAGCATCACATCGACCATACAAAACACTTAATGGGTGACAGTGTTATTGTGATTTAGTGTGCGACTATGGATTTTGATTTGTGTCGACAGACAGACTCTTTGGAAAGATTGTATAGGAGAACATTTGATTTTGTGTATTATGAACCAGTTATTATGTAACACAGTGCTAGAATAAAGAGATTAATCATATGAAAATAAACAAAAACATGCCAAATCAAACAACCATAGTGCTTAGAAAAAATGCAAACAAACAGTGAGTGTACAAAAAAAAAAACAAAACATAACATAAGTGTTGTAGTGTTGTGAAAAAGTGACGAGTTGAGTTATGTCACCTGTCCGTATGACTAGAGTAGTGATGCGACGAGAATGTCGATGTGAAACTGTGTTCTGTAGATATCTCCGAGTGACCGACCGACACAAAACCGGACTCGTTGGAGAAGCTTGAAATAAAAAAAAATCACAATAAATAGATAAAAATCAAAGATAGAAGAGAAATAGGTCAGTAAATAACACCTAAGGTCGAATGATACGCCGGGTAATACGAGTACTCACCGATTGTGGTTGGAGTGGCCATGGACATTGTTCATATGAGACTCGTGGGACTCCACCGACGTTCGCATTTCGCTCATATTATTACAACTGCATATACCTGAAAATTATACATTAACTGTTATATTCATTTTAAATATATGTACATCGTAATGACTACTTCTAACTTAAGATATATTTTTAATAGAAAAAAAATCTAAGCCAATATCTTTTTTTTTATAGAAAAAGACAGGGTAAACGAGAGTACGAGTCACCTGATGGTAAGTGACCACCGCCGCCCACGTAACAAACACCAGAGGAGCTACAGGTGCGTTGCCGGACTTGAAATCTTTGTCACTATCATATGGAAAGTGAGTTAAGAGCCATTTTCTAACTTTAATTATTACAATTAAAATTATAAATGCATATATAATAATTGAGCTAACAGTATTTTAACTTTAAGGATAATTAAATATTTTTGAGGAAATAAAGTTATTCCCCGTATAGCAGAATAGGTAAGGGAAATCTAACAAGACACTCCATTCTGCACTGTCCACTCAACTTGAGACATTGCCGTGTCGAGTGCAGAAGCTCAACATCGCCAATTGTGTTTTGTTACGAGAGCGTATAAATAAAAATAATTCAATTATAATTATATCCTCGAGCGGGGATTGAAACTGCAACTATCGAGTTTACAATCAAACGCTGCGCTACGACGGTCTCATTTAAATTATATTATTTACTTATTTTCCTTGTATATAAATACCTAGGTCAGAGTTGGGCGCCGTCACGAACACGTCGTGATTCATGGAGTCATGTGTATTTCTGTCCTCGTCGTTGGACACGTTGAGCATGGAGTCTAGTGAGCCGCTGCTGTGAGACTGGAGAGATAGCCTGAAACATTTTTTTTAGGTTAACGATGTATCCCGCATCCCGCATAGTAGGGTTGATAAAGTTAAGTTATTCTTAAGATCCAATTTTCGAGACAAGAGCGATGAGATAAAAATAATTTATTTCCCCAATTAGAGATCGAACCCACAACCCTTGTGTTAACAATCAGAGGCTATGCCGCTACAAAAGCTTGAAAGAAGTTTAGTGTACTTAGTACTGTAAACTAGTGTTTTCCTTATAACAGACATTGAAACAATATCTATTTTTAAGTTATTAATTTCTCTTAATTTTTGTTTATATGTAATATATTAAAATTAAAATTTATAAGAATAACAGTAGCCATATTTGTTAGGTCACTTTGTAAATTACAATAGACATGTAAAAGAACAGTGATCCCAAATGACACCTAAATAGCACTATAAAAAACTGGTGAAAGTTTGAGGAATTAGATACACTTTGCTGAAAAAAAACGATATTGTTAAAAAATTCTAAAGATTGAAAATAAACACATTATTTGTTTAATTGAAAGTAGGAGATGTTAAGTTAAGAAAGCCAGTCGTGGCGCAGGGGCACAAAGTGTGACTGGTTGTGGGTTCGATCCCCACTGAAGGAAATGAAATATTTATTTACATTTATATTTTCATTTCTTCGCTCTGGTATCGAGACAAAGCGCGGCGTTGAGTTCCGCCACTCAACACACAATGCCTCCAGAACTCGACGGAAAGTGGGGAACGGAGTGTATTAACACTAGGTTCCTTCTGCCTACCCTGCTATGAGCTGGATACAGCGTGAAGCTGATTTATTTATTTTATTTAGGAGATATTAAAAGAAACGATTCGGGTGCGCTATCTAAATATTACGTCAATAATAATAAATTTAATAAACTATTTGATTTATTGAAATAAAAAATAAAACAAAATAGTCCACTAATATAAAATTAGTATTAATTCACTGTACAAAAGTTTAAGTATCTACTTTCGCTGAAAAAGAGAAAGCGGTCATAAAGATATTAAAACGCGTTATTAACTCATAATTATACCTGTCTATGGAGAGCCCTTGTAGGGAAGTGTCGTTGGACTTGCGCTTGGGCGGCAATGGCGGGGCCAACTCGATTTTCCTGCAATAAACTTTCACTTTTATCAAACATACTTAAATATCAAACTATAAAGAAAGTGAAATGAAATGTTTATATTCATTTTTAATATATTGCAATAGAAGATTTTCACTAGTTTTAAAATTAATTCTAATGTTTTTTTTAGATTAGAAATTTATTTATCATATATTCATCAAGATTATGCATATGCAATCGATTATTTTAATTTGACCATTTCTATGTTGAAGCAAGTTTAGAAACTTACGATAAATAAATTTGCTTTATCATTTTAAATAAATATAAATGTACCTTTTAAAATACATAAAACACATAACATAATAAATTATATTATGCAAATTTAATACATCTTTTATTAGTATTAATACTATTGGTAAATATTTATTATGAGTTGAAAAAAACTAAATTTCATATATGATATTATTTCACATTCGTTACGCTTCATATATTTATAACGATTTCCTTTATTACAACTAAAAGGCTACTAAGATAAGCACCTCAGGTGAATGCAATACTTTATATATTTTTATTATTAAGTTGGTGTAATAAAGTATTAAATAAATAATAAATAATACCTAAATTAAATAAATTATCATTTGTATCGGATGGCTAATTTGTTTCCAAATTCATTAGTTTCATTATTCAAATGTTACACACAGCATAATTAAATTAAATTTTGTAACATTACGTAAATCTATTGTTTATTTAATTAGCTTCGCAATTTAAATGTATAAGATACGCAAAGGTTTGCTTCGTTTTTGTAAAATACAAGCCTAACATGCAATATCTTTTTAAGAACACAAATTATATATAAGTAAAACAAATGAAATTGATAAAACCATATAGGTGTAAGGGTGAATCCACACTATAGTTTGATCAGTCACGGTTCCTTCTCAGTCTAATATAGTGTGTTAAAATTATTTTTACATGAAAAAAATACGTCATTGGACCGAAATGATGGTATGGATGCTCTCTTTGTCTCTCATATAATAATATATAAACGGCCTTAAAGGTAACTCACTGGTTGGGCCTGGCGGGCTTGGGCGGCGGCGTGTCGGGCGCGTCCAGTATGGACTCGGACGAGTGCGACGCGCGCACGCCGCCCGACTCCGTGCCCGGCTCGCCCATCAACAGCGACAGTTCCTTGGGTGTTAGCGGTATATCTGCAATACATATAAAATAATTTAAATATTTCGTGTAAATTTACATGTTAGTAATATAATTTTTTAATTTACACTACAGTTCAAACCTTATACTCTAGTATAAAATAAATCAATAATATCGTCAATAGTATTTGTAGTCAAGTCAAAAGAGAACTGCACCATATATTGCAATATACAGTATATATTACATAAGGAATTTGTTTGTGTCATGCGATTACAAATGTTTCACCAGAAAAGGTAACTAACGAGTGTTATATGTAACATATGCATAAACAACACAATATTATCATAAGCAATCGATTCCTGTAATATAATTAATTATACATAAAAATAAAAATACCTGGCAAAGAATTCCTTTGTGTTGACCTCGGCGAGACCAGAGCTGGTCGTGGGGACAAAGCCGGTCTGGTCATATGCTGTTGGGCCAAACTTGCGACCTCCTCCACCGCTGACGTCACGCCCTTCACCACTGAGCTCACGTGTTCCGGGGACAGCGCGGCTGTTGACACCTCAGTTTCTGTGTCATCGGCATCAGCTCGTAAACTCACTACAGTTACTTCATCGCATAGCCGTATTAACATAGCCAGTGATGAGCACAGACGTTTCACGGCACTCGTTAGTTGCGGTGACCGACTGCAATATGGTTTTATTGCTGAAAGAAAATTTTAATCGTAATATTAATAACAATATTGCAACTACGACGGTAGAGCTGAGTTCCGCAACTCAACACGAAATGCCTTCAGATTTCGACGGAAAGTGGGGAACGAAAGTTAAATTGATGGGAACGGAGTGTATTAACTTTAGATTCCCTGGTTTCCGCTGCCTACCCTGCTGTACGTGTGTGGATACAGCTGGAAGCTTGAAAAAAATATCGCAATTAAATAAATACATTTTGCAATTTTTCATAATTATATCTACATTTACAAACAACGAATTCGATTTAAAAATTTAAATGCAGACGGGAACAATGCAACCTTTTTGTTTTATTTAACGAGAAAAATACAAAAAAAAAAAAAGATCGTGCACTGATAAAATTTGCATCACGTTTGTACCTTTGTGTATATTTGCGATCGATTCGAAAACAATAGTGCCGTTGTCGGGCAACATTTCCAGTTTCCTTTTTGTGATGACATCAGAGAAATGCTTTAATCCAAATGTAACCTGAAATCATTTAAAATATACAAAATATATAAAAACTACCCTAACTGAGGCCTGTCGTGGCGCAGCGGCACGAGGTGTGACTGCAAAACCGACTGGTTGTGGGTTCGATCCCCACTCGAGAAGATGAAATATTTACTTAAAATTTATATTTCCATTTCTTCGCTCTGGTGTCGAGGTTAAGCGCGGCGTTGAGTTCTGCCACTCAACACGCAATGCCTCCAGAATCCGGCAGAAAGTGGGGAACGGAGTGTCTTAACACTAGGTTCTCTCTGCCTACCCTGCTGTAAGCTAATTTAATTTAATTTTTTTTTTACCCTAACTGTATTGTAAACAAAAAAAAAAATAAAAACAAAAACATTCATCATCTAAGATTTAATAAACAATTTATCGTTTTCCAGGTCGATTTTCCATCTTTTTTTTTTGAACAGGCAATTGATCATTTATAAATCAAGTTGTATAGGTAAAAACAGACCTCTTTGACTAGCCGTTCGAGTTCTTTGGCCGGCGTGATTTCACCTTCCTCCGTGACCGTTTTTGCGCCCATGTTTCGAGGTTTCGGACTAAGTGGGGAGTGAGATCTGGAAATAAGCAATAAATGTTTTCACATCGTTCTGTAAATATTATGTTTTAGAAATGAATATGTCAATATTTAAATAGGTGAGAAGACATAAAATTAATAGATAAAGAATGTTAATTTAATAATTTAATACAACTTCCAATAATGGCTAATTTCTAATATGTACAACATAATTTATAGTAAAAGTATTATAGCGTTTGTAATAAAAGCGAGGCCAATCGTGACGCCGGGCAAAAGTGTGAACGCAACAGGTTGCGGGTTTGATTCCCAAATCGAAGAAATTAAATATTTTCAACCTTTTCTTTAAAGTGTTGTTCCACACTTAGGAAAGAAAAATACTTATTTAGAAAACTTATAAAAATTTTAGAACGTAGAGGGACTCGAACCCGCGCCTCCTGGAAACCGACCGGTCGGTCGGCGTTTAGTTCCGCCACTCAATACACAACGCCTCCAGAAATCACCGGAAATTGAGGAAAGGTGTATTTTAACTTTAACTTTACTCTGCCTACCCTCCTGGTTAAAACTTAAAACTAAAAAAATATGAAAAACCGAATCATAAAACCGATTAGAACTCATTTTACTAGAATGAACGAAATTGTAAATAATTTATAAGATACCCGGATAAATAACATTAATTTCTAAAGATATTAATTATTACATAACGAGATCCACAGTAATCACATCACATATATCCATAATATGTGGAGAATTTATATACTTAAACATGACACTATCCTCTACTCTCCTTCCAAAATATATATCGACGCGTCGAGTTGCGCTATAAAAACGAAATTCATAATAATGTATCGCAATAAAACGTCAAGTAATTACATAAAATATCACCGAAATACGCCACTGATTGGAATGCCTATAGCAGTGATTCTCAACCTTTTTTTTTGTGGCGGCACATATTTAACGATTTCAAAATTTGGCGGCACACAAAGAAAAAGATAAAAATTATTCACTTATTACAACACACTGCATAAATAGTTTATGACAAAAATTTTAAATATACGAAATAAACTAATATATACTACAATAATAACTAAACGTTTATTAAGGGACTAATTACAAGCTAATAATCATAATATTTTAATGCAAAATTTGAGCTTGATGTTTTTTGATAATTTCATTTATATTTGGTCGTAAAAATTACAATGCTTCTCTCATATCGTCTTCTACATTTAACAATCTTGATTTTTTTTTAGCTTTAATGTTGGCTAATGCTGAAAATCTGAATTCACTCAAATAAGATGTGGAAAATTGTAATAATATGTTTAAAGCTAATATGTTTAAGAGAAAACGCGTTGCAAAGCGAATAATAAAATAATTTAGTTTTTTGTGGATTTAAATATACAGGATGGAAGAGGCAGCGCTCCTTTTACGGAAACAGCATATAGGGTAAAATATTTCAAACCCATACTTGATAAAAATAATCAAGATGCCTCAACAGTTTGGACTTAGGATTTTTTTTTCATTTCACGATTTTTATCCATACCTGTATTTTGTGTGACGCGATTACGTATAGACCCCAATAACATAAACACTTACTACTACAAAAATACTACTAAAGGTTAAACAACTTTGAACTTTATCGCCAATACCTACGACTCGACTTCGGAATGAGACGTGTGCGGCGGTGTTCCTTTGATAGGTTTATGTGTGCGTGCGTCGTCCTTACAAATGACGTTTTATTTTAAAACGACGATTTTATTATTTATTTTGTTTGAAAAAATAACTTTTTAATTTTTGGTAATTTATTTTTTTCTGATTTATATTAGGCTTTTATAGAGTAGTTTAAACTGTGTTTTCATTTAAAGTGGTGCTTACACTTCCATCCTGTATATTCATGTTAAAAATATGTTTCTTTTTAAATGATATAATTTAATAATATTAACATTATTATATATTTGCAAAATTTGGCGGCACACTTTTGAAATTTGGCGGCACACAAAAGTGCCGCGGCACAGTGGTTGAGAATCACTGGCCTATAGTATTGCGAAAGAATCCACTCTGTATGCGAGCGGGCTCGGCGCGAATAACAAAAGCTAAGCTATATTTGATATTCAAAGTCCCGGTTCACTTTACTATATGCATGTTTATATAACGTATGAGTGAATAGTAAAATTATATATTTATATAGCTTTCGGTTTAATGGTTTGTATGCTTGTGATTTTTTTTTATTTTCGTCATTAGTATAATTGTTAGTTAATAATCATTTAAATAAATTAACTATTAATTGACAGTCTCGTTTATAACAGATACTAGATAAAACTTTTAGCCTTTTTGAACATTTATTAGAAAGCAAAATTGTAAATAAATTGAAACTATTCAGTTTAAAATATTGTTATAAGCTTCACGTTTTATCCCGCATGTAGCAGGGTAGACAGAGGGAGCCTTATGCTAAGGGTGTCTTAATTTGCTCGCTCCCCATTTTCCGCCGAATTCTGGAGGCATTGCGTGTCGAGGGGCGGAACTCAACGCCACGCTTTTCAACATCAAAGCGAAAAAATTAAAATATTCAATGAAATATCCTTAGTTTGGCTAAAATATTTAAAAAAAAATTAAATTAAATTAGCTTCACGCTGTATCCCGCACACAGCAGGGTAGGCAGAGGGAACCTAGTGTTAAGACACTCCG
>DWQW01009811.1:0-12648 GCA_018249695.1 Heliconius erato demophoon | reverse complement strand
CTACGCCACAACTCATTTCTGTGCCCATCGCCTTGCCTGGTGCTAAGCCTGGTATGTAAATACATTAATATGAGAATAACAAATATTTATAAGAAATTGGCTGTATATAGTTAGGCAGATTTGACTTTAGGATTTTTTTTTCTGTTCATGTGCAACCATACACAAAATTTCAAAAGGCCTAACATCAAGGCAGCCACAACTTGTCTGTACTGTAGAGTAAGTGGTAAGAGATGCCGGAGAATGTCTTAGTTGACCGTCGAGTACATGATATCCATGATACTTGGGGAAGGTTATACACATTGCTTTTTATATATAAATGTTAACAAATTTGAATTACTTAATAATATTTCTATACATACAAGGAATTATTATATTATATAATTTTATATTTATTAATATTTTCTTTTACTTAACAGGTGACCCACAGCCTACAGTGCAGATCCAAGTGCTAAGCCCAAATTTGACACTGCAACAGCAGCAGCCAAAATATCAGATGCAAATACCTATACAGGGTTTTCAGCAAGGTAAAAAAAATAGTTATATTTTGTAACTAGTTTTTAACTGCATCACAAAAAAACTATCCAATACAAAAAGTTTTTTTTTTTAATTTGAACTATTAGTTCTCGGGATAACCAAACAAACTAAAAAAAACTATTGACAGTTGTGGGATTTTAATCTGCAACTTAAAATTACTGATTATCTTTTATGTCAGTACATTCTTCAGTGATATATCAATGTTAAAGAAATACACAAATTTAGTCAGCCCAGACTGGTGGAAAATTATAAAATTATAAAACTAGAAGATTATAAAATTACGAAAGATCATTTTTATTTGATTATATGTATATGTGATTTTTTTAATTTTATTTGTAGGTGGTGCCGTCCTCACAGTGGCTTATTCTCCAGAAAACAATGAAACTGGTGGGATACAGTTAATAGGAAATACATTACCTGAAGGTCAGAATCTATATAAATATACTATACTATTTTAATATGAGCCAAAGGAACTTTCATGGGTAGAAAGTGGAGAATCATATAAGCATTATTAATGTAAAGATAAAAGAATTTACATTTTATTATATTAAAACCATGGTTATTGAAAAATATGTTTTTGCGAATGGGCTCAATCGTACGGCCGTAAACGCGACGGGTGTGGGTTCGATATTCACTCAGAGGACTGAAATATTTAATATTTTCATTTCCTCGCTCTGGCAACGAGCCAAAGCGCGGCGTTGAATTGTGCCTTTGAAATTCCTCGGAAAGTGGAGAACATATGTGCCTTAATGCGGACGGAGCGTCTTCCCAGAAGATTCCCAGGTTCCCTCTGCCTACTTTGCTATGTGCGGTATACTCCGTGAAGCTAAAAAAATAAATACAATTTTTTTTCTCATAGCTTACAAAAAAGATAATAATAATAATGTGATTAAATATGTCCAGGTACATTCAGGATGAGATCAGGTGAATAAACAGTACAGTAACAGCGTTCTAACAATTCGTGCTATCATCTTTCACCTGTCAATAACTAATATAATATGTATTTGCACCAAAAAATATGAATAATTGCGACCCACACGCGGCTTCGCCAGCTTAAGTTTATTATTATGTCATAGCCAAACCATACAAAATGTTTACTTAAATTGTATTATTGTGATGCTGTATTACTGTATAGTTTTATCAAAATCTGTTTAGTATTTTTTGTGATAAAGTAGATCAAACATCCGTCCTCACAACTCACATTTGTAATATTAGTAGGATTAGTATAGATAGATAGGACTTGTTAAAATTTTGTGGAATATTAGTAACTAACTTTTTATGACACAAAACATAGTTTTCGTAGTTTTTTTTGACTATCCAGCACTGACTCGTATTACATTTAAAGTTAGCACTCATATTGGCACTTAAGTAAATAACCGAATGTACCAGTGTTTTTAAAATATACACAAAATACTTTTTTCACTTCTCATCTAATATGAATTACTAATGTATTGGACTTTCACAATTTTACCTCATCCAGTCTTTTAAATCCGCAACTATAATTTTATTTATATTGTCATATAATTCTTTTTTTTATATTTTTGATATATGTATATGATAAATTTGATATTTTTACAGGTTTACAAGTATTAGCGGCTATGCCACAAGAAATGCAACTTGTTCAACCTCAGCAGACTCAAGATAATAAAGAACAACAGAATATACAGCATCAAGTAATTTTTTTTATTTTTTTTTTCATTTTATTTTTGTTTAACTGTACACATGATGATTGTTGATTCCATCATTACTCTGTTTGTTGTATAAAATTTAGTTATATGTTATATTAAAAATTAAATTAAAATAGAATAAAACTCGACATAAAATCTCTAAAAAGTAAACCAACAACTAGAAAAGACACGAAAGTAGTTAATTTAAAATATAATTCTAAATATTGTAGCTATTACAAAACCACGACACAAAGATAGAGAGTTAGAACTTTAACGTGACAGTGTATGTGTGTATTTACATAACTGGCTGCGTATGGCATTGTAGGTCCCAAATGGATGACCCTATTTTAATCTATTTTTTTTTATTCTTTGAAGCATTGCGTGTTGAATGGCGGAACTCGACGCTGGGCTTTTGCCTCGGTGCCAGAGCGAAGAAATGAAAATATTAACAAATAATATATTCATCGAACGCACAACCGTCGCGTTACAGTCACACTTTTGTGCCCCTGCGCCACGACGGCCTCAAGACGACTTGTTTTGGGTTGGGTTGACTTGAAAAATGCCCCAATATAATTTTTTCTCATGTATCTTCCATGTACGGACAGCTATAAGTTACAATTTTATTATATATATGTACAGATATAGATCTGAATAAATTTAAATATTCTTTTATTTCTCACAGGTATTCATAACGTCAAACAATCAAATAGTCATCAATGGTCCCGAAACTAAAACGCTGAACAACAACACGAGCGCCAACAACAACAATGATATCACAGATATTGTCATTAAGGAGGAGTGCGATGAGAATATTGATGATGTAAGTTGTTTTTTTTTTTGCTTCACGCTTTATTCCGCATATAGTGAATAGGCAGAGGGAATATTGTGTCTTGAGTTGCGGTTCTCAATGCTGCGCTTTATTGTCTTATCCGAGTGGGAATCGAACCCATATCGCTGACATTAATCGTGTAAAAGATCACGTGTGTGATGTAATTTAGAATGGCCCCTTATAAAAATATTATATAGGAAAATTTTATAATTCTTAGAATGCACACCGATTCAAAATTATTTTTTCTCATATATCTTCCATATACAGACAGCGTTACAGTTTTATAATATGTATTGATGATATTAATTATTTTTTCCATGTTTTCTAGGAAAGCTCCCAAGGAACAGACGCAGGCGATAGCGTGCCGTGGCAGCTGACCAACCCCTCACCAGACCTTGTCAAGTACCTGAATACGTTGCCTCCACAGGTATTATGAAACAATGTTTATATTAAATTATTTTTAATCTATACCCGATGGTTGTGGATTCCACCCCCGCTCGAGGAAATATTTATTTAAATATATATTTTCTTTTTTTTGTTCTGGTGTCGAGGTAAAGCGCGGCGTTGACTTTCGCCACTCAACACGCTATGCCCCTAATTTCGACGGAGTATGGGGAACGGAGTGTCTTAACACTAGGTACCCTCTGCCTACCTTGCCGTACGCTGTGTGCACGATGCAGCGTAAACTTGATTTTGAACTATATAACAATATTATAAAATAAAAAGTTATTAGTCTTTTTCTTAAACATAATTTTAATATATAATATATTTATCCATCGCGTTCGCTGCACAGCGGCATGGTACTTAACTGTAATCGCGACGGTTGTGGCTTCGATACAAATTTTAGGGGAATGAAGTATTTTAATTTCCTTGCTCTGATGATAAGACAAAGCGCAGCGTTGATTCCCGGCTGTTACGGCTTGGCGGTTGGAATGTCTTAACATCAGATCTATCTACCCTGCTATACGGTTATACATGATACAGCGTAAATGTAACAGCAAATATTTTTTATTTTTTTTAGCAAACACAAGCGTTGCCGGTCTCTCTTCAACAGTTCTTAAGACTCAACCCGACCGAGGTGAAGAAAGTGGAAACAGTGGAAGTGGAAATGATGACGGAGGACGAAAAGAAGGAAGATATCACAGAGGCTGTATTAGATGAAGGTCATTTGCATATAAATATATCTACATTTTACATCATACGTTTTCGTAAAAAGTGGTCTAACCACTTTTTAAGAAAATAACGCAGATGGAGGAGTATGAAATTTGCACACTTATCATTTATATGTAGGAGAAGTGCAGAACGCTAATATTTTTTTAATAATAATTTATAAAGTAGATTAAGTGAATAAATAAAATACTGCACATACTACCATGCATTTGACAATATTTACACTTTTATGTTTTTAAACTGGCATACACGTTGCTATGACAACGTCATACGCCTTTTGGAAACGGTCCATTCCAACCATCTGTTGGACAGTAAAAGAAGTATTAGGTGCCTTCTTTTTTATTTTCAAAAGAATGTAAATTCGTTAAAGATTTGTTTAAAATTGCAAGTGAATATTTGTGTTTTAACATGTTTGTTATTATATATTTTTTATTTCTTATTTTAAAAAATTGAGTATTTTCTTTAAATTATCTTAAAATAGCTTCATTGTATTTGACACTTTTTATTGCGGTGCAAAGTAATAAATTCTTTTATATGTTTATGTTAAATAAGATTTATTCATTTATGATTTACTATTAATATTTATTTTTATATGAAAAAAATATATTCTCACTCAGGGAATAAATTATTTAATGTTAACTTGCGTTTTAGATGGCACTCTGCACATACAAAACAAAAAGAAGAAGAAATACAAGAAGAAACCTCCCAAGCCAGCCAGACCGAAGCCCGGGCAAGTTATAATAGCGACGGCCGCTGACGGCACACCCATCTACTGTTGTCCGGAGTGCAGCATGGCTTACCCGGACAAGGGGCAGTTGGAGATGCACCTTTCTGTGCACAAGATAGAGAGGAGATTTATATGTGGAATTTGTGGGGCAGGGTTAGTTTTTTTTTATGGTTTTTATCAGAAATTTGTTATTATAATATATCACTTCTGTTAGTTATATTTAATTTTTTAGAGATTATTTTGAGGCTGTCGTGGCGCAGTGACACGGCGGGTGACTATAAACGTGACGGTTATGGGTTCGATTTCTTTATGGGGGAATGAATTTATTTAATATTTTCATTTCCTCGTTCTGGTAACGAGGCAAAGTGGGTGGCAAATTATTATAGCGATAGCAGCTGACGGCACGTCCATTTATTGCTGTTATTTATTTACTGTTGTAATGTAAATTTGAATTCAATACCTAAACTTGTAAATTCTATGTATTCTATACATCATCAAATATCAATTTGGTTTTTATTGGAATTTAGTAGTATAATAATGCAGAATCAGAAGTACTTTAAATTATCTAGTCTCGAGATATTTTTAAAGCGACTTTTATGTAGTCAGTTCTCAGTCAAAAATATTCTTTAAAGATTTAAAAATAAACAAAGCGTCATATTTTGTATACCTAGGATGTATATTAAAAATTATAAATAATTTGACACGCAATGCCTTCAGAATTTGGTGTAAGGTCTTGGGAATGGACTATTTCAACACTAGGTTCCCAGGTTTAGGATTGGTACCCTGCTAAGCATGAATGTCCTGAATGCAGGATGAATGTGGATAAATAATGATAATACTGAAACTATAAAAATACATGAAGGTGATCAATAATATAAAATATTTCCATTAATTCCAGTTTAAAACGCAAAGAGCACTTAGAGCGCCACAAGCTGGGCCACAACCCGGAGCGGCCGTACGTGTGCGGCGCGTGCGGGAAGGGCTTCAAGCGGCGCGAGCACCTCAACCTGCACGCCGTCATACACTCCGGCGTCAAGACGGAGCTGTGTGGCCAGTGCGGGAAAGGTATAAACAATTTTTTTTTCTATTGTGGTTAGGGTTTCTTTAGGTTTCCACCTGCGAAGGAAATAATCACAAGTGAAAAATCAAAAATAAAAATCATGAAATCTGTAGATACAGGTACCTTGAAATTAAACCGATTTGAGACCTTTGTGACGCAGCCCCATGGCGATATCTGACAGCAAATGCAACGGTTGTGGGTTCAACTTTGGTTACCACTCTGGAGAATAAATTATTTTTATTTTCTCTGGATACGGGTCAACAATTGCGTGGAAAATAAAGAGTGTTGAACACTCCAGATTTCTACTGCCTTCTCTCTTATATCTGCGGAATACAGCGTGAAGTTAAATACAAGTGTATTATAAATATGTTTGTTCCAGGTTTCTACCGCAAAGACCACCTGCGCAAGCACACGCGCTCGCACGAGACGAAGCGGGCGCGCGACGAGGCCAACAGCGACGCGGCGGACAAGCAGCCCGCCACGCAGCACAACGCCATCATGCCGGAGATTACTATACATGTTAGTGTATTGGAAAATATTTTTTTGCAATTTACCTTTTTTTTCTATATAGAGGCCAGTCGTGGCGCAGTGGCACAAAGTGTCACTGTAAAACCGACTGGTTGTGGGTGGGTGGATCCCCACTCGAGGAGATTAAATATTTATTTAAATTTGTATTTCCATTTCCTTGCTCTGGTGTCGAGGCTAAGCGCGGCGTTGAGTTCTGCCTCTCAACACGCAATGCCTCCAGAAATCGGCAGAAAGTGGGGAACGGAGTGTCTTAACACTAGGTTCCCTCTGCCTACCCTGCTGTATGCGGGATACAGCGTGAAGCTGATTATTATGATTATTTATTTCTTTCTATATACGAGTATAGTCACTATGAAATTTTATAACAAAACATGACGAAATTAGTTAATGTTAGGTTATTGTATGGTTCTAATTAGCGTGAAATAATATTATGTACACATGAAAGAAATTCAATTCATTATATGAAAAAAATGTTGCTAATCTGTAATTTTCTAATACAGGTCCCAACCAGCTCCAACATGGCGGTCCCAGTCCAAATCAACATACCGCAGCATGTGATGACGTCACTGGCGCAGGCCCAGGCCCAAGTGCAGACGCAGACGCAGGTGCAACAAGAGCACACGCTAGACGCTTTACTCGCGCATCACTCGTGACAGAGTGGATGATCGGGGAATGGTAATATATATTTGATTATTTCATATTATATTTACAAATAAGGTAGGCCCAGATCTATACGACCAGATAGACACCAACAAGTACCAACATGGCGGTCTCGGTGATGACGTCACTAGTATAGGCAAATGGTAATATATATTTGATTATTTCATATTATATCTAAGAATAAGCTAATTCCATGTTTAAATACTAACAAGTACCAACATGGCGGTCTCAGTGATGACGTCACTAGTATAGGCAAAGGCACATAGATAGAATAGACGTTTGATGCATTATTCTACCTAATATGCAAATTAAAAATATCATATCATATCATCATTTGTGACAAAGTGGTAATTATATTGTTTTGGTCCCAGTCCATATTAATATAAAAAAACACATGATGACGTCACTAGCTCCGGCCCAGGCCCAAGTACAAGCACAGAGACAATATAAAGATCAAGTCCGCGGCTGCACTGAAGTTATCTGCAGATGGCTGCGCAATTGATTTTGGGAGTTTTTTTACTTATGATAATTTTCTTCCAGAGTGTTGAAAGTGTGTAAATAGTTTAGTAAATCTAACTTCAAAACGACAACAACGGCCCACGATTTCTCAACCATAATTTCAGCAAATATTGGACTTTCTCATTACCTACAGCTTCACGTTTTTTCCCATATAGCAGGGTAGGCAGAGAGAACTGTGTCAAGATACACAGTTCTTTACTTTCCTCTTTATAATCCTTAAGCGCCCACTACACCACTTGTCGAAGTTGACCGAGGGTGGGCGAGGTGATGGTGTGGGCAAACAGTTTGATCCGCTTCGTGCATCCTTTGCCCAGCTTGGGTGAATTATACTCGGTGGCGGTTTTTGCTCTCGAGTTAAATGACTTCGTAACACATGATTGACCTCTTCGCGAGGTTCCAAGAGTGTGTGGTCACATACTTCCCAATGCAATCAATTTCCGCTATTACGTCACTGAGAAACATCACGAGTAGTGGGCGCTATATAAGAGTTAGGTTAGATGTCGAATAGTTCCAGATTTAAATCTCAGTAGAAAAATTGTTTTATTTAAATTAAAGGATTTTTAGGTGGTTTCTCGAATGATGAATGACAAATACAATATAATATTTCAACAAAAGTTCGTAAAAGTTGTAACATGTGAAGGTTGCTGCCAAAAAAGAAATGTAAATTATTAAAACAATGATAGAAAAAAAACTGTAATATTTTTATAATATGTTTTAATTAATTTTGTTTTTTTTTCAGATGTGATTAATCAGTCGACGGACGTCGTCGCTATGCCACTCCAAAACGCAGGAATCACGTTTATTATGTGAATGATTGGAATGTACTTATTGGTGAATATCATTCTAAAAAAAATGTTTTTTTTTATATATTTACATTTTTTTATCGACAGTTTTGTGTTATGTCTATTGGCATATGGCAACACCCTCGATGCTAACAATAATATTAGCGAAACCGTTAAAGAAATAGAAAATAGCACTGATGTTAATATTTTGAAAATCATTTCTTAATTTGGACAATTTAGTTTTATATATTACGTAAAATATATCAAAACACAGATTTTAGGAAATTTTTCGAAACATTCGATATTTGTGTTATTTTTTTTCATTATTAAATACAACCGATATATTATATTATTTATATTTAATGTAATTTTTTTTTAAAACAATACTTTTTTATAAGCAAGTATGATTTCTGCCTAAGTATTATTAATCTGGTAGGACCTTTAAGTACTTAAATAATTATATTTAACAACTTTGTAAATATTAAAATACGTAATTATAAAAAAAAAGCCTGAGATGAGTGCATGACAAAATCGAACATTTTAATCAAAATATTTTTTAGACTAATTTTTTTACTGTGAATACATTTTTCTAAATCGAATTATTATTAGGAATATAAATAGATTTATTTTTAAGTGTTTAATTCGTACCAGTGAATGAGTTATGTCATGTAAAAAGTCTGATTTGATTTGAAGGATTTACTAAAATATTGCTACAGTTATTTCTCCACGCATTACTTTCTAAACTATATTTAAACCTCAAAATAAATTAACCTCAATCAATTTAACTTTTGTTATTGGTGCTTTTGTATTTTTTTTTCTAAAAGTTATATAATTTGCATACACATTGTCGTTTATATTTTATACCTACTATTCAAACTTTGAAGGTCTTTCTGAATGAAAAAATTGATATGGAGGAGATAATATTATTATATTATCTCCTCCATATCAACCATATGCGGTGGAATCTTAACAAAAAATTATATAATGAACCCAATACTGTAGTACTGTTTTATATACAACAGAAACTCGATTAATCGGACTAATTGTTCTCAAACTTTAATATGTATGAAGGTATTTAGTCCGGATAATCCGTATAATTGAAATTGTAGTAACCACGAAGGAATTAACGAGTTTCTACTGTACTTCTAAATTTAGTAAACACAAAAAAATATACACAATTTCTTTTGTTTAAGACAGTATCAATGAATTCATATTGGTACAATTTTTTTGCATGGTATTAAATATTTATATGAGAATTATATTACACGAAGTGATCGCTTTCTACACGTTTTAGTGTACTTTGTACACCGTTCGTGTATGTATATTTAGATTTAAGTGATAAACAAGATTTTTTTTTTCTATTTATTTATATATGTATGTATTTGTATTGATTGAACTTTTCTTTAGTATATATTTTTAGTAATTCCGTGTTGAGAAAGTGAGGATATTTGTTGTTTAATGATAACAAAAAAAAAAAAGAAATAGTCATCTTTTTAATAATATTACATTTTTATAATTAGCCAGTCTCTTACGTTCTAAACCTCTTCGTTTTTCTTCTATCTTTACAGAATATAACAAAAAGGTATTTTTCTGATCATACAACTAACATTTATATGCATTTTAATTTTTTTTTAGATGTACATGAAAATCTAATAAAATAATAATTGAATTGTTTTATATCTGTGTGGATAGTGGAGAAAATAGAGGTGCTACATTATGTTTTATTTAAAATTGCACGGAATTACTAATAATAAATATTGTATGTAAAAGTTTGTTTCATGTAAAGTTGCGTGCATATATATGAACACATTTTTCTTATAAATTAAACAGTAGTCGTCGAGGTTCATGATTTCTAAAGATCTGTCTAGTTAAGTCACAGTTAAGTCGTCGGTTATTACAGGTTTCTTGTATTTTTCTTCCTTTTCGCGCAATTTTTTTTAATTTTTGATATTGCATATAAATTTTAATCTAAAGAGAGAATACAATGGCATTCTTTGTTAAAACAATATAAAAAAAAAAGTAAAAAGTGTTTTTTTTTTATATTTTGCGAGTTGCTTGCTGTGAAGATTCAATGTAGTACATATTTTATAATAGTATGTGATTGTGAATTCTATAATATTTTCAATATAGTCTTTGCGATTTTTGCGTTTCTTGAATAATAGTCAATCTATAAAATTTTAGGTAAACAAAAATCTTTTTTCATTACAAATCTTTTTGTGCTTTCTCAAAACAAAAAAGGATGTATATACAACCAAAATATGAACTGTAACAGAAATTATAATATATAAAAATGACGAATGTAGCAGAATTTGAATTTGCGCATAAACAAAAGGATTTATTTCTCGCTTAATGTTCATTTTTTTTGTAATATTTATTTTAGTAATTAAAATTGTTCTACAATAATAAGAATTATGGGATATGAACATATAGCTTTATCAGCTTGGTTGTATGTGTGGTGATCTCAAAGTACGACTTCAAATCCTGCTAAATTCGTACTTTTTATACAAATTATAAACCTAAATTGTGAATAAAGTAGTGATTTATTCATTGACGAAATTTTGATAATTGTAAAATAAAACTAGAAAAAAAATCAGGTTTTTATTGTCAATATAAATAAGAATTTCGTATAATTATTACGTAAAATATAATTTTAATCTATAATTTTATTTTTATCTGATTGTACTAAATTGGTTATACAACAAAATAAAAAAAAATGTTCGTAAACTTCCCAGAAGACTTCAATTTGACAATATTATACAGAATTTTATAGTTTGCTTGTGGAAATGCATTTTATTTATAGATTTCAATTATATAGAAGTAAACAAAGCAACCAATTCGCTATCACAGATATTACGACACATGTGAATTAGAAAAAGAAATAGTGTTCACTTAAAAAAAATGGATATTGCTATATTGGCTTCTATAATATTAATTTTCGTTGAGTTGAGTTATGCAATACTTAAAGCAATGTCTAAAGAATTGGGCGGTGCGTGTGGAACTGAGTGTCTTAACACTAAGTTCCTCTGCGTTCCCCGCTATATGCGGGATGCAGCGTGAAACTATACAAGAAAGTGTTTGTTTTAACATCTATTAGCATAAGCGAGGAAAATGACAAATCATTACTTCAGCATCACATCACAGGACATTACACGTCAGCTTTAATATAGGTGTAATTTTTTTTTTGTCGAATTATATTTTTGTACTTAGATATAAGTTGTAGGGCATCCGTTGTTTCATCCGTTTCATTATTAGTAAAATATTTCATTCGAACAAGTGAAGGTGCTCTAAAATGTCGTGTTTAATAAGAAATTTTGTAGATAAAGTTGTACATTTTTACTGTAATTGTGTCTAAATATGTAATTCGCCGTATTTTTTTTTATTATAAAATTTTAAATATTTTTTTTTCATAACTATCTTAGTATGTATTGTATGTAGTTGTAAATCCAATTGTGAAATATTTCGATTGTTTCCAACTTTTCAATTTTTTAAAGTTAACCGTTTAAGATTATTTTTTTATACATATTACTTTTTAACGTAGTTTCAAGTATTATAAAATTAAGGCATAATTAAATATAGGCAATAAATTCTTCTGATGTCTAGAAGTAATTTTTGTATGAAAACTTTTATTTATTAATATAATGAGATTAAAAAATAAAGTCGCTGATTTCTTACAATAGTGGTTTTTCTTTATTTTCTTTCAATGATCTACATTTTACAACAATACATTAGTACAAGATTTTTACCAAAATAATAAATTTGGTGATTATAAAAACAATTCGTTTCTTGGCTTATTTGATTTCGATTCGACTTTGCATTCGCATTGAAAATCACAAAAAAATCCATATTCTTGCTTGGTGAATATGAAACTAAAAAAACAAAATATTAGAAAATATAAAAAAAATACTGTCTTAAGTAAAAAACTTTTTCGTTTGTTATTATTCTTCTACTTTAGGTAATAAAGTTCAAAATTTAGTTTTATATCTATCATATTATCATAAGAACTTTAACTAAATACTACAGAAGAAACGATACTGCCGTCTATCCATACAATTGGCGCTAAATTTAAATAAAATTAAATATTGACGTTCCCATTTGGAAACGCAAATAACAAATATACAGAACGTTTAAAAATATGTTATAACACTGTTTGTTACAATTAAATATCTATAATT
>DWQW01009810.1:0-12648 GCA_018249695.1 Heliconius erato demophoon | reverse complement strand
ATATTTTATTTTTAAAGTGTTATTCCACACTTAAAAAAGAAGAATACTTATTTATAAAAACGTATAATAATTTGATCGTAGCGGGACTCCAACCCGCGCCTCCTGGAAACCGATCAGAAACACAATGATTACATAGATTTAGTTGAGATGCAAAAGTTACATCGAAACTATTAACGTGATGATAAATATGGTGATCAATATAGCCACTTCATAAATGGACTGTCCAATATAAAAAGAATTTGTTAAGAAAGATTTTTTAATATCTAACAAAAAGCATTTCTCTTTTCTAAATGTGTAATAATATTTTAAAAGTGATAAAAACAAAAAAAAAACTATTTAAACCAATAGTCCCTAAGGTTAGGTTTGTTCAACAAAAACAAACACTTCAGATATAAGCTTAGATTAGAAATTAAAAATTATGATTTTATATTTTCTAGCAATCGGTGCCTCCTGTAATGGCATTTCATTTGGGCTCGCTGGGTTTCCTCACGCCCTTCGAGTTCAATAACTTTCAGGACCAAGTTATGAATGTTTTGGAAGGTAAGCTATGTAGATAATTCTATTTAGCTTATATAAATAAAAAAAAAAACAAACAAACTTAAACAAAAAAAATAGAAGTATACAGTTTAATAACTATATAGTGAACATAATTAAAGAACTACTAACAAATTTATGAAACCAGTCGTGGTTCAGTGGCACAAGTGTGTGACTGTAAACAACCGGTTGTGGGTTCGAGCCCCACTCGAGGAAATGAGACATTTTTTTTAAATTTATATTTTCATTTCTTCGTTCTGGTGTCGAAGCAAAGCGCGGCGTAGAGTTCTGCCACTCAATACGAAGTTCCTCCAGAAAACGGCGAGAAGTGGAGAAGTGTGTGTGTCTTAACACTAGGTTCCCTCTGCCTACCTTGTTGCGTGCGGGATACAGCGTGAAGCTGATATATTTATTTTTTTTACTAACAAATTTATTGATACTAACTAAAATGTTAACGTCTAACGACTCTAAAATGTTGGTGCCAATCTGAGTGGTTTTTTTATAAAATTAATTTTATTTTGCATTTTCTTAATGTATTTAAGTTTCGTATTAATGCTATTGCCTGAACAATGTGTGCTGGGAGTCATGATATAATATTTGTCCGCATATTAACTTTAATTCTTCACCAGAAATGTTATCAGTATTCGAATCGCAGCTTTGTTTTTTGGACTACATTTATATATATATGGACTAAACATTCCTTGGCTTTACTCCGTAAAAAATATTATTTTCTGCTGTATCCCCAGCTAGGTAAGAAGGAGGAAGCTATTGTTAAGACAATCTATTATCTCAGGATTGCCTAAACTTTACGTGTCCCTGTTGTGTAGCGAAAATCAACGCCATGTTCTATTTTGTTACCAAAGCGAGGAAATGAAAATAACTCATTACCCCGAGTGGGAATCGAACTCACAACCGCCGCGTTAACAATAAAGACGCCTCGACAGCCCACTAAATTCTTTGATTTTTCTCTAATTACAGGGCATGCAGCTCTTACACTAAGGTCACGCTTACAATGTGTGGTGCTCAGAAAAACAAGTGAAGATGGCAAAGACAAGAAAAAAACTACAACAATATTAGTGCTCAACGAAGTAGTCGTCGATAGAGGGCCTTCGCCATATTTGTCTAATATTGATCTATTTTTAGATGGAAAACATATTACCTCTGTTCAGGGTGACGGTGAGTCCTTTAGATTTTAAACTCTTTATTAAGTTTGGTTGCGTTTTTTTTGAATATGTACAGATTTCATATAAATATATGAAATCTATATGTGCTTTGGAATAGCATATATATGAAAAATATATATGCTATTCCAAAACTCTATATATATCAGAATAACACACGGGCTATTATTTGGCTGTAATATAACATAAGTTGAAGTTATTGGGCTAGTATTTATACAGACTACAATTGCAGGTCTGATCGTGTCGACGCCGACGGGCAGCACGGCGTACGCGGTGGCGGCGGGCGCCAGCATGATCCACCCGTCGGTGCCCGCCATCATGGTCACGCCCATCTGCCCGCACTCCTTGTCCTTCCGCCCCATCGTGGTGCCGGCCGGTGTCGAACTCAAGGTTAGTTTCACTTTTGTTTTCATATATCTTTCTTATTAAAGTATTATATTATAAATTTTATTTTATGAAAAAAAACCATTGTTTCCAAAAAAAGCTTTAATTGAAATTAACTGAATGGAATTGAAGAACCACTTAAACTATTAAAGAATTTCAGTTTATCCGAAACATCAACAACAATGAGAACTATAATATATTGTTATTGAAGTGCATAATGACACAAATCATTTAATAATTTGATTTTCTATTTTGTTTTTTTTATAATTACTCTTTTTAGAAAAGAATCCAGTTTATCGATTTACATAATATATACTTAAACGTTAAGTTTCATACCAACAACAATCTCACACGTTAATCTTCATTTCTATTTAAATTCCTGATGTTGAGTTCCGGTACTCAACACGCAATGCCTCCAAAAAAATTCACGGGAAAGTGGGGAACGCAGTGTTTAATGCTAGGTCCTCTCTACCTACAGTGCAAGATACAGCGTGAAGCTAATTTAATTTAATTTCTATTAAAAAATAATTATTTACTAAAATAACTTTATAAAATATACAATATTTTAGATCGCCCTATCCCCCGAAGCGCGAAACGCTATGTGGGTATCGTTCGACGGCCGTAACCGCCAAGCGTTGCAACATGGAGATAGGTACCACAGATTAAAAAAAATATCAAACTAATACGCTTGGCTACTCGCATTCCAGCATGTGTACTCTATTATATTTATATAGACTGTGTCACTTGCCTTTTGTAAATAATAAATTTAGTTTGTTAAATATATTATAACATAGTGTTGATGTAGCAAATGTATGTAGTAAATCTCATAGTTTAGTGTATTTAAAAAAAATATTTAGTTTTGGTAGCACTAGGGAGCCTTTCATAAATTCCGTCATACTTTAAGAGGGAAAGGGTCTATGAAGTATGACATATTGTGGCAAAGGGTACATAGTATAAGGACACATAATATACGAACATAATTGATTTCTAGGTGTATTCTACTTCGTAATGATCTTTCCTTTTTTTTATCTTAAATTTTTATTCCTGGGAGTTTGGTCAAGTATTGACTATGCCACTCCCGTAAAAACATTATACACATTGACTTGCAATTTAAAATCAAACAGAAAATATTATCTATTAATTTTTGCTAACTGTAATGCATCAGCAGAAAGAGGGTCTGCTAATACACTGTTACAAGTCCCTAATAATCTGTAGGGGTAAAATTGAAAAATATGTGACGTCACAATAGGTAGAGGGGGAATCCCAAAAATGTCATAAAGACACCAACGACGGGAGAGGGATTTCCCGCCGGTGACGCTATCAAGACCATCCTAAGTCAACAGCAATAAAGCCAATTCGAAAAAAAATAAAGGAGGGGTCTAAAAATCTTGAAATCCGTATGACTAAGCTTATCTAATCCTCGGTTCACAAGATTATGTGTCTAGGTCCAGGTCCAATCCATGATTTTAAAAACTTTTGACATTTAAATGTCAAAGAAACGTCAACTTGACTATCGTCAGAACATT
This sequence comes from Heliconius erato demophoon, assembly GCA_018249695.1. Classification (NCBI taxonomy): domain Eukaryota; kingdom Metazoa; phylum Arthropoda; class Insecta; order Lepidoptera; family Nymphalidae; genus Heliconius; species Heliconius erato. Next base: position 9,023 of record DWQW01009810.1, on the reverse strand, counting down.
TTTTTTAGTGTAAAAGCTTGTTTCAGATAAAACTAAGTGTAGAAACTCGTAACTTGGCCAGCATATCATTCGACGGCCGATCCCAAATGATACTCAGGCCAGGCGATAGGTAACCTATATTTATATTTGGGTTTTAAAAAAAACATTGATCAAGGCCATTTACGTTTTAAGAAAGAAAGGCCTTGTGGCTTGTTTGCTCTGTATATGTAATTGTAAGGATTATCTGTGGAATTAAGTGTTGTACCTCATGGTCATGGTTGAAATTAATTCATTACTGCTTTTTATTTATATGGTCTGCATGTAGCTTTGCTTTGTATGCTTTGCTTTTATTTATAATAGTTGTAATATAAATTTACATATTGGAATATATATTACTCAACTTAGAGATTAAATTAATTAGTAATAAAGTACAATAATTTTATTATTTCGTAAGACCATCGTGGCGCAGTGCAACAGCATCCAAGGCCCGTATTTATAAATCGCTCTCAAGTCTGAGGTTGATCTCAAGATACTGTTTTTATTCATAGATATTTAATTTATAAATGAAAACAGCATTTCAAGATCTCGATGATCGCACGACGATCTCAGACTTGAAAGCAGGAAAAATAAATACTGGGCTAAGGATACAAGCTATGGTTGTGGATTCGATCGCCATTCTTAGAAATGACATATTTTCATTTTCCCATTCTGACATAATTTTTCTCTCCCTGATACATGCAGGATACGATGAAAGCTTAAAAAAAATATAATAAAAAATATAATAATATGTAAAATCTATATTTTCTTAGTAACAAAATTATATTTTAAGATATATATATGCAGTTTGTATAAAATATAATACCTTTTTTTAGTCTATACGTCACAACATCAGTATACCCCGTGCCTTCGATCTGCGCGCAGGACCAGATCTCGGACTGGTTTGATTCCTTAGCGGAGTGTCTACATTGGAACGTACGCAAGAAGCAAAAACAAATAGACACCCTGAGTGACATGACCCACTCGTCTAGCGAGGCCTTAGAAGAGCTGGACGCGAACCACCACGATGACAGACCGACTGACACGTGACAGATGCGGCTTCAATCATAGATAACCTATTTATATGTGAAAGTCAAAATGACAACTCGTTGACAGAATACAAATTACTTAATTTTAATTAGATCTATTTTAATATATGTACATTCTTGAGGCATACACATACAGCTCAAATTATATATCGTTAATAATTTTTGTTGGCAAAGTCAAAATGACAACTTGTTACAGGATACAGAAAACTAAATTAACTGGATATATTTCAATATGTGTTTTTCTATTGTATGACACGATCTCTCCTGTGCCGTTCAATATCTTTCGAAGTAATTAGCGTTGTTATTATTTAGAATGTCTTAATCAAAGAACTGAACTGTCAAAGTCAAAATGACAACTCGTTAAAAGAATACAGATAATAACAAAAGATTCTTCTGATTAACTAGTTAAATTTTATAAAGATTTATACAAATAGAAAAAAAATATTAGGAGCAAAATAGTGAATCGAGATATTATTACACTCACTGTAATAATATTCATTTGGAAGCTGCATATTTATATACTTTTAAGTTAGACGACAAAATAATTGCTATTCAGTCTCTTGAGAGATTGCGAAAGTATAATAAAAGTTATATAAAAGTATATCTAAGTAATGTTATATATTATGTATGTAGGAAAATTTCATACATCATATATGTATTTGAAAATTTATAATTTATTTTATAAGATGTTAATTAAACTAATTTCAATTTTGTTATTGTGATAATGTATTTGGAGGGTGCTTTATTTTCACGTGACACAAACTTAATATTTTGCTTTAATTTTTTTTTTTACTATTTTCTTCACAAAAGAAAATTTTGTCTGCTATTGGAATTGTTATATTAGTTGAAACTAATACCCAATTACGGTTATTAGTTTTTTACAACAGTTGCTTTATTGTGCTTCGTTTACGGCATTTTTCACGGTAACCATATATATATATTTGCCTTATTTAATATCAATAGTCTAATATTACTACTACTACTACTACAATTTATATCATGTATAAGAATTAATGAAATAAAAAATCCAATATACGATTGTTTTATGGATAATTGTAATATTGGAAATGTTAATAGAAATATTAACATTGCCAAAATTGTTAATATATATAAAAAAATTTCATTCTGTTTCCCTTCAATTAGTTTCAACTTAATATTATTATATAATTTACTAAAATAAAATATATATATTTTTAACTCTATTCTATTAATTTGTATAACAAATCTTTTTTTTGTAAACAACTAGGCTTTGGGTCCAACATTCTTTATATACACTGCCTTTGAAACCCAAAAGATGAAGGATTTGTATTTACTTTATCAATTTGACTAATTTTTATTTCTTTCAATATAATTTTGTACATTAAAATAGATATATTTGAATTTGTGCAATAAATGTGTTTATATAAAAATAGAAAATAGAAAAAAAAACAATCTATACATTCCCATGGACAATAAATTGAAATGTTATGTCTTTTTGGGTAAGTGTCTATAAAGAAGATATTTATAGTATTTTAAATATAATTTTACCAATATTACGTAAATTGTTAGTTTTTTTTAAATTTACATATTGCTTTCTGCGGAGTATGGAGAGAACTTAGTTTTACTTAGATTTTTTAATTTTTTTCACTAATTCGAAAATATTACAGGCTAAGTTGAGGTGTTTAGCGTCTTTTCATTTAACATTCAAAATAAAAATAAGTCTGAATTCAACAATTATCTTAAAAAAAAAGAAAGTATAATGCAACAATACAATTCTAGATCAGTTCAAAACAACCACTTATCTAATAACTTATATGATAAAGGTGCTATCAGAAACAAAATAGTGCCAATTTGAATATGCATCTAGCACAAACTAGATTTAATGATAGCTTACAATGTGATAGCGATATTTTTATTTCAATTTATAGGAAGTGGTCGCTAGATTTTTATTTAAAAAATGTTGATTCGAGGCTATCACAACCATTGTTAGTTGGTTGTTACCAAAATTTTAAATTAAAGCCTAATATATATGAAATGTAGTTTTTATATCTTTAAATACGTAATTGGTTTTTATTAAGTATTTTGCTTGGAAATAAGCATAAAGAATCTAACTGTGGTTCTATTTTTGTGTGGTTAGTTTAGTTTGAAGTGTAAGACAAGTGATAACTAAGCGTTTTAATATTGTATAATTATACAGATTTGACCTTTTATAGACTTTTATTGAATTTTACCTATAAACAAACTGTGGAACATTAGTTACTGTCCTTTTTTATGAATATGTAACTGAATTACTATTAAAGGAAAAACTAAATTACTTATTCATTATACTTTAATCATTTCATTCATTTATATTTTTAGGTAAAAAAAAACTATCAAATATTTTTTTGTCAAAATACCTTCTTTTTATTATAGTTAATGCTTTTTCTTCATACTGTATCCCGAATTTAACAGTGTAGGCAGAGGGAACCTAGTGTTAAGACACTCTGTTCTTGGCCAGCGCTATCTGAGCACACTCAGGAGCGAAAATGAAGATGCTGAGGTGGATGTGCGGCGTTACGTCTAGTCTATAGGTCAATAGGCGGTCTAATCGCATACGCAATACATCCATTCGAGATAGTCTTGGGGTTGAGATGGTATGGCCATGTTGCATGCCGGACTAGAAACTATGTCAGACAGAATTGCCTTGCTATATCTGTCCCTGGAGTAGGAAGCTCAAGACACCCAAGGAAAACATAAAAAAAATTGCAGCTTTACCTGTATGTAGCTATGTGCTATTGATGAAATTTCGACTCCAAAATTCTGTTAAATGTATGTTAATAAGTATGTATGTTTGTTCACTAATTTCTTGGAAACTAAATATAATATCAAGATGGTCATTTTCGATGTAAATAAGATCAAATATTTAAATATCAATATTATATCATTTAACAGTCAAAGGTTCATCGGCTCAGTAGTTTTGGATAATGGTATCTGTGGTATATTTCTGAAAGGGATTTATATATGTATATTAGCTATGTTCACTCATTTATATAATAAAGTCGGCTTAATTATTTATCAATAATCTAATTAGGTTCGCTTCTTTTGTTTTACGAAGATATAAATAACAATTTACAATAATAAAAGAAAATACGAATATCCAAAAATATTATTTATACCAGTTTACTTTCTCTTTTGTAATACTATTTTTAATTCCATAGAATTCAAATGATGCATTTACTAATTTTAATTTTTAACATCACTTTTTCTTTTTATGGAGTGTGTATAAATTAATTATAATCCATAATGACGTTTTTGTTCTAAGAATCGATACGAAAGTAATGTAATGCATACAAATTCGTCTAAAGCTGCCTCTCTATTCTTTCGAAACGTAGTAAGGTAGAGCGAGATACGACTATGTTAGAATCGATGTAACTGACATAACTATTTTATAATATAATCTATTAAAATCAGTTGTGCTGCAAATTTGTTACTATCTATCAGCTTCACTCTGTATCCCACACACAGCAGGGTAGGCAGAGGAAACCTAGTGTTAAGACACTGTGTTCCCCACTTTCTGCCGAATTCTGGAGGCATTGCGTGTTGAGTGGCAGAACTCAACGCCGCGCTTATCCTCGATACCAGAGCGAAGATGTGGAAATATAAATTCAAGTAAATATTTCATCTCCTCGACTGGAGATCGAACCCACAACCAGTCGATTTTACAGTCACACCTCGTGCCGCTGCGCTACGACTGGCCTCAAATTTGTTACTGCTTTTTATAAATGTGTTACTGCTTACTGCCATGAAAGTGCGAATAACGAATATTTAACATAAATATTCGTTATGCTTATCCCCGAAAGTAGTTATGCGATTATTCGACTCGTAAACAGTTTCTGAAACCGATTACTTTAAATAACGCCCATGTCTATTAATGTCAATGTCATGCAACTGACAGCTACTTTAAAATAACCTCTTAAAATAAATAAAACCGTATCTTATAACTACTTCATTTCATTAACAATGTCTAAAATATCAAATATTATTAATTTTATAAGTAAACGAAATATTTCTTTATCAGCACCTCGAGAATCTAAAAGAAATTTTCGAAAATTTGTTATTGCTAATAAGAGAGGTTCACGGATTCACAAAACGCAACAAATGGGACCCAAACCTGAGTTAGAAGTGGATAGGCGAGGTGTTCGTGATGTTGGTTACAATTTAAATGGACGCTTCGTTAAAGTACCAGAAATGATACCTGAACTCATCGTGCCTGACCTAACAGATTGTAAATTAAAGCCATACGTTTCCTACAAAGCAGAAGATGTTATTCAAAGTGAATTTACTTCGCAACAATTATTTGATGCTATATACGGTAAAAAGATAGTGACAGATTATAAGACAGGTAAACTAGATGAAAATGGTGATCCTCTTGAACCTTCAGAAGAAGAAAAATTGTTACCAGAAGAAGCTGTCAAAAGAGCCAAACAAACAGGCTCTGATATTTTTTAAGTGGTTCAAGTTTTAAATTATAATAATGTATAGATATTTAGTGTATAATAGTAATAAAGAATTAATTATAGCATTTGTTGGAATTTTATTGGTAATTCTATTCTTTTACAGGTTGAATTTTATAAAGACGAAAAGTAATTAATTACATTAACATAAAAGAAAATATTCGGTACTACAATAATGACTTGTTATTATATACAACACATTTTGGTATGAAAAAAAGTGGAATGTTATATCGGTACTCCCATGTAAGTTGTAAACATGCAATAAAGTGTTATTATTATTATTAGTGTAAATATCAATATAGTAAAGGAATAAAAGCTTATATCTAAGAAGTTTATATATTTCATAGATATAAAATGGGTGTGGACAGGTATCTTGCTGCTAGTAACAGAAATAAAATCTAAATGTGACAGAAAATACTAACAGCAATACAGGAAGACCTCAGTTGACTTTTTAAAACAATTTTAACTATGCTGGAGGAACTAGAATAAGGAGAAACAGGTGTCACACATGAGATGAGTGTATAATGGAGACTAGCATTTGGTGCTCCTTTCTATCTGACAACTGTGCTATGATAAAATATGAAGCTAGAGTTACATGGTTTTATACAACTGATGTTTTTCTCAGAGGTATATATTAATTTCAGACTTATTTGTATGTTTTTTCCCTCGACTTTGCAAGATATGAAAGATGCAAAGTCAATACATATTAAAATAATAGTAGAAATTTGTGGTAAATATCAGTTTTATGATGTGTTTTAGTTTCATGTTTCTTCTTGCATATTTATGTATTCCAAATACTACTAGAAGATAATAAAGATTAGAAAGAAATTCAAATTCAAAATATTCTTTATTCAAATAGACCCTTATAAGAACTTTTGAATCATCGAATGAATATATAAACAAAAAAATTGAAAAAGAAAAAGCTACCACTGGTTCGGAAGGCAGTTCTGCTGAGAAGAGCCGGCAAGAAACTCAACAGTTGCTCTTTTCAAAGTCAATGGTATAACTTAATTATTACATTAACTGGCAGCTATCCTGCATCACATTCAATAGACATTAATTCCATACATGTTTATCTTCTAAATATTCTTAAACAGTATAATAAGCTTTACTTGTTAGTATTTTTTTAAAGCTACTTTAAATTGTGATAGTGGCAAACTTAGGATACACTGCGGAAGTTTATTATATAAACTTATACTCAGATCCATATAAGATTTATTAATTATTTTTGGAGCCGAAAACTTGGCGTAACAAGTTTATCTTTATTTCTTGTTCCTATCGTATATATACCTCTATTTTTTAAATTCAAATTTACTTTAAATTTATTAAATACAAGGTAAAAATGATAAATGCTGTGTGACACAAATGACCCCAGATCTCATTATCAGTAAGTAATATCCATCTCGATGTAACAACTTGCTATTCAAACTACACTTATCGGTTCGCGCGGTAGTAGCTCGTGGCGCGTGCGCATAGACTCGTTTTTATTTTTATATACCTACATAGATATAATGGGCGGCAATTACTCCGCTATGGACCCGATGGATGTGCCTGTACCCGATCTAAAGAAACTATTCGAAAGAGATGGGTATTTGAAACCTTATGAGAGGGAAATTCGGCGACGGTGAGTCCAACTAATCTTATAAAGTTATAAAATCAGTTTTCCTTCACCATTTTTTAGAATAAATAGCTTATTCTTTCGTTGGAAATAATTTGTTAGGTTAAGTTTTCTGTTTACTACGTTAGTCGATCAAGCGCTGCAGCGCTTTAGCTACGACGCATTTGCCGGCTGCAAATTGAATGTTGATGATGATTAATAAATAATTGTTAGAAAATCATATTCAGTAAATTTCTAAATAAATTTCTTTTTTACAAAATATAATATTTAAATAAATAATAATTGTTGGCAATAGGTATTTTTTTAAATGTTTAATATAAAACTTTATTAGTATCGTATCAAGCGCTTTTTAACCACTTGAATGTCATATCCAATGTCAAACCAAAGGTCGTATATACTGGGGTTAAAGTTATTTGAATCAAAACAAATGTTAGGAAACTTTTAGTTCAGGAGTTAAAACACCACAAAACAACAAAAATAAATTAAATGATTTCGATCACAGATTAATTTTAAAAATACATCATATTAAACATTGTTTTGGTACTAAAGAAGTAATAAATACATGTATAGTATTTACATTTACATGAGATATAGGTAAATAAATACCTGTATAGCATTTAACCATCGCGTAGTTGCATGATAATTGATAATAATCTAGTACCTATCTAAACATGTATGTGACATACTAGCAATAAAGATTATTTTTTTATTAATAGTAAGTATTTGTTATAATAAATTATATAAGAAATACAAAAAATACACAAGGCACACGTTTGTGGGTTCGATTTCCGCTCAAGGAAATGAATTCTTTAATATTCTCATTTCTTTTCTCTGGAGTTGAGACAAAACTGCGACATTCCAGAATTCGATGAAAAGTGTAGTGTCTCTAGGCTCCCTCTGCCTACTTTGCTATACATGCGGAATAAAACGTGAAGCTGAAAAAAAAGAAATTTTTTCCTATTTGATAGATGATATTTCAAGTTCACTAGTCATTAGTTTTATTGAGATTTATTAGACAAAAAGAAAATTTACTTGATAAAAATATTTTGATTGACGCATAATTACAAGCGTGTGATTGTAAAGGGAACCGTTGTAGGTTTGATTCCACAATCACTCTAGGACAGGGGTTCCTACCCTTTCTTGATCCAGGACCACTTTTATATCATTCTTGGCAGCAAGAACCACTATGCACGTAGGTGTAATAAAAATTGACTGTGACAATCCAACAAAAACTTCGCATCACCATCCCTAGTCATAAAATTTAAATCCTTCGCGGACCATATTTAGGCTTCTGTGGACAATGGTGGTCCGCGGACCACTGGTTGGAAACCAGTGCTCTAGGGAATGAAATATTTAATATTTTCTTTACTTCTCTTCTCTTCTTCTACCACTCAACACACAATGCCTTAAGAATTCGCCGGAAAGTGAGGAATAGAGACAATTCTATTCCTCACTTTCCGCCAGAACTGGGATGTGGGATGAGGGGAAATGGGAACGGAGTGCAGGAGACTATAACTATAGATTCCTAAGTTCTCTCTGCCTTACCTGCTAAAAACATTAAACCTGGTCCACACGAATTAGATTACTATAAAATAAAAGTAGTTTTTGAAGTATTTGCCTCCATAAATTAAGAACTGAACTGAAATATTTGCCTCATTACTATTGTTTAATTTTTTGTTTTATAATTTTTTTAACTTAATCGTCCACATAACCATAAACGACATATAATAAATTTTATGTATTTATAATTTGCGTTTCTAGTTATGGCTGTTTTAAAGATTTATGGGACAAAATTCAATCATGGGAGGGCGGTGTGGAGGCCTTTACGACAGGATACCGCTATTTTGGACCTCAATTTGGTGCTGATGG
>DWQW01009809.1:0-12652 GCA_018249695.1 Heliconius erato demophoon | reverse complement strand
AAGTTTTTTTCTTTTCTAAATGTGGAATAACACGTTAAAAATTAATTAATTTGCCATATTAATTAAATATTGAGTGGTTGATATTTTATAAAATTATAATACTTAACGCTCTGTTTAACTAAATCGAGTCCGTTAAGCGGTTCATTACGTTACGTACCTCTACAATGGGGCATAATTAAAATTATTAATCAAATGAGCAATTAATATAATCCAATATTGTATTTATTAAAGAACTGTTATAATATTGAGACCAAAGTATGACTGTAATGAGGAAGGTTGTGGGTTCGATTCCCAGTCGAGGTAATGAAATATTTAATATTTTTATTTCTTCGCTTTGGTCTCAAGGAAAAGCGTGGCGTTGAGTTCCTCCACTCAACACACAATGCTTCCAGAATTTAATACTAAGTTCCCTCTGCCTAGCCTGATGTGTGCGGGATACAGCGTGAAGCTAAATATAACTATTATAACATGATTTTAAATGTAAATATATATTCTCCGATGCATTGCCACACAACATCTTATGTCAAGGACTCTTATCATTTTGTGGAATAAAAAAATATAAAAAGACTGGAAGATTTTAAGCTGGGTAAAATTGAAACCGTGGTCAGTTTTGATGATTATTTCTATTAAGGAGTACACCGTGAATTCCTACCTGACCGTGGTTGTAGCAGTTTTTATTGAACCCTCCGCGACCCTTGTGTGTGATCTTTCTGAACGTACTAGTTACGCTTGTTTATATTAAGAATGTATTAGAATGGTGATTCGTGACGTTGATTGATTTGTGAGATCAAAATATAAGTCATTGGATCGAACGCACTATCGCAAGGCGGCAGATATGTTAAATAAACGCACGGCACACACTCCACAGTCGTGTTTCATTTGTTTTCTACATTAAAACAAGTTGTTAGACTCATAGACGGACACTACTACATACACTAGAGTTCCAGGATATAAAATAGCACCACACACCTACTCATCATACAACCAGTTATAGAAGAACTGTAGAAAACGTTTTAAGTAGATGTATGTCCAATACCATACAAGCATCGCTTATGCATCGTAAGCGCACCGCGAGACAACGTCGATCGAGGTACAAGAATTAAAGGCCATAGCTTTATTTTTTTTTTGTCATGGTTTTTTTAATTTTTTCTCAATTTTTCTTATATAAATAATTATTCGTTTTGTATTATGTAATTAAGTTTAATTTTTGTTTTTTTTTTTTTAATTTGATAGATATATCTTGAAATGACGCTTGTGAGGCGGGCTACTACTGTAGTTATTATCGTCTTAAATTGTTTTTGTTATGCACGAAATTTTTTGAAATAAATAAATATTATTATTATTATAATTATTATTTTCCTAGCCAAACATATTAGTAACAGCGAAGCGGAGCAGCAGTCGGTTGTCACTCCAATATCAATTATTAGTAAAACATAGGGTCAATGAACTCCGACAATCGTACAAATAATTTAATTATAAGTAATATTTGGTTACTGTTTAATAATATCTTTATAATATTTAATTAAATATATAATGTAATCTGTCAACCGTTATTGAAGGACATTGAATACTCATATTATATAATATTTATACAATTTATAAATATTATACAATTCATAAATGCGTATTTTGATATAATAGTTTTATATCATATTATAAATTATACTATTGTATTTAAATATATTTTCTTTTACAGTAATATTTTTAATATTTTCGAATATGTATAAACAATTAATAAATATAATTCACCAAACCTATATAACTTTAATTACACGATTTGTACACACGCATCTAACAAAGATGGCAGCAAGCATTCTACGTATTATTAAAAACGTAATTTTACACACCTAAAACGTCGTTATGCATTTATTACAACTTAATAATTAAATAATATTTATCTTTGTATGTTAATGGTATTACGTATATTAATATTACTCTGCTTTGTTTTAAAAAAAATTAATTAAAAACTTACCGACGAAGTATTCCAAAGCAAACAATTGTAAATACGTAATAAGCACTTATGACTTATCTTACCAGCCTTGAATACTTATATCACTATTAAATATACTAACTCACAGCTTCTTACATATAAAATGTAACTAAATATTTATTAATTATAAATTAAAACTTCTCTAATCATTTTTGAATAACTATCCTTCTCCAGACGCGTCCGCCATCTCCCCCCTTTTTTTTCTTTTCCTTGACTTTGACGTTGACAGTAGCTTATTCAGCCAACGTGATATTTTAGAATAATTAAAATTTTTATTATATTATTATTTATTTTAAATTATTATACACAATGATAACTTATAATAATTAAATTATTTTTAATAAATATATTTTATATCTGCGTGTTTTACCTACGGTATATTACGTCACTTTAATATTTCTTGTGAACGGAACGCGTAATTAAAGAACTGTATTAAACTATTTTTATAAGATTGTATTTATCGTAAGCCATAAATTAAATAATGTTATAAATTATTTTTATATTTTTTTTCTTTAATTAATTATATTATTTACCTACACATTTTAGTTCTAGTATGGATTGTTACAAGCTGTATGTGAGCATACTATGGATAAACTCAGCCATTACACCAGGTTTGATTAATTCCAAATGCTCGTTAAGGAAAATAGATATATTCCTAGAACGATCCGCGAGATGTTTAAAATACAAAAACATCCTAATTTCAATAGAGAGGACGATTTAAAAGTTTTCGGCCACCTGGGACTCACTCATAAAATCTTTGAAGTCTCAAACCCAACATACAAGAGGGCAAGATACAGTCAGCTCATTCTGAAGGAATCCAGGGAAGTACGCAATGAAGAAATCGTTGGCGGTAGTTTTGTATAATAATTACAGCAACTGACAGACGAATGCCAACTCACTCTACCCGTAACCAAGGAATACTTCGAAGCGTTCGAAACATAGGATTTCTAAAAATGTATAATACTAAAAATACGTGATTAATCCAGTTAAATAGTTTAATTTAAAATGTGTAATAGTCGTGAAAATCAAAGATCGTGTGACATTATAACACTTTTTTTTTTCATTTATTATAACACATTAAAAAATAATTACCATGTCACAGATTAAATAATAAGTGCAATAGAATTGACTAATGTAGGTAACTTCATATTCTACCTCTAAACATATGGTCGCAGTCAGATAGTTCAACACTGGTGGAGGACTATATTTGAATGATTGTCATTTCTTCGTTGTAGTATGAGAAAGACTACTGGTGCTAGGGAGCAAGTTTTTACTGTAAACACTACAAGTTGAGGGTTCGATTTTGACTCGACAAAATTAATTATTTAATATTTTCATTTCGTCGGTCTGGTTTCGAGGTAAAGTTCCGCCACTCACCCTGTAATGCCTCAGAAAAGTGGCGGAACATAGGAGTGTCTTAACACTAGACTCCTCCTACCTACTTTGCTACTTGCGGGATACAGCGTGAAAGTGAAAAGGTGCAGTGATAGGTTATTCCTGTGCAACTAACTATATTGACTAAATAATCAATATACCCAAGTAGTTCTGTCACTCTGACCTTTCTATAATACGATACACTCATATGTATGTATATATGACACACTTAGTTGAAAGTATAGTAAAATAAATAATAAAAATCGCGTAGATTTCATTAAAGCTTTCAGGTTTCTAACCACATAACTCCTTAGCGTGTTGTGTTCCTAATATAGAGATACAGTTTCCCAAAGTTTTCATGTACGAAAATATATACATACTTTATTTATTGCGCAAAGTCAAGTTTTGACGAGCTTTCACACCAATTTCACGTTATTTGTGCAAAATACTCGATTTATAAATATATTTAAAAAATATATACGAAATAAACGTTTAAAGATTTAAAATATTTTTTTATTAGCGGCACAAAATGTGACTGTAAATCGACTGATTGTGGGTTCGATCCCCACTCGAGGACATGAAATATTTACTTAAAATGTATATTTCCATTTCTTCGCTCTGGTGTCGAGGCAAAGCGCGGCGTTGAGTTCTGCTACTCAACACGCAATGCCTCCAGAATTCGGCAGAAAGTGGGGAACGGAATGTCTTAACACTAGGTTACCTCTGCCTATCCTGCTGTGTGCGAAATACAGCGTGAAGCTGATTTATTTTTTATTTTATTATAATAATGTAAGTGTTGGGGAGGGCACACAATTTCTCTAAAACAGCGGAAAGTTAAGGACGGAGTTAATTATTATCTATACTTCCAGTTTAGTTAGTAGTAAAGATCAGATAACGCATTTCAACATTGTATCTTGATCAGAAAAATCTGTTCCTCTTTCCGCCTGAATTAAAGGGACAGAACTCAACACCGAGCTTTGTGTTCACTAGAGAACTAAAAATATTTAAGATATAATCAATCACCTGAGTGGGAATCGAATCCACAAACACAGTCAAAGGCTGCGCTACGATGATTTCAATATTATATTTTCAATATAAATTCATAATATTTACTTTAGAGTCGATGCACAAAGTGAGCAACTGTAAAGCAAACTTTGAACAGCGTGAACACATTATTCAAAGGAAACTTTGAAAAGTGATATATTACAGATATTCGAGGAATCAATTTTGCACTTGCATATTTTCCCGTATTATATTATGATATGCTCGAAATATGTATACATAAACAATATCTGTATCAAAATAGTTCTGCCACTCAACATACAATGCCTCCAGAATTCGGTAGAAAGTGGGGAACGGAGAGTCTCAACACTAGGTTCCCTCTGCCTACCCTGTTGTGTGCGGGATACAGCGTGAAGGTGGATGATTCTTTAATATTATTTTGAGCTTATAAATTCAAGCTACACATACAGCGTCAAGCTGATTTGATTTTATTTATATCAAAATAGACATATAATAAATAGTAATAGATATGCAAATCAATAGTAATAGATACACGTGTGGTAGAGTCACGTCGCCAGCAATGGCAACACGCATGGGCAGACTCGACCGGATCATTACCAGCCCCGGCATTTAAAACCGCCGTGAAGTAGTGGCTTTATGCCACTGCGTTTCGCATCAGGTAATGCCGGGCTCCGGCGCCCAACCCACCTTACAGGCAGGCAACGCACCTGTAGCTCCTCTGGTGTTGCACGGGGTCGTGGGCGGCGGTGATCACTTACCATCAGGTGACCCGCCCGCTCGTTTGCCTTGTCTTTTCCATAAAAAAAAATAAAAAAAAATATTGTAATATCATAAAGATGCCTATTGATTTTTTATCAAGTGTCTGTTGAATAAATAATGGTCTACATTTGACATTTAGTGCGGTCTCAATAGAGACAGGCATGGCATTAACGCAATATTGCCACAGTAAAATAAGATTTTTTATAATTTCTACGAGAACGGGAACCGATGGGATTTTTCATTTTATTATTCAATAAAATAGAATTTAAAAAATATACAATATATACAATTTTATTTCATAAAAAAATTAAATCTTTTGAAATATACTGTATTATAATATAAAAGAATTCTCTTACAATAGAACACAAAGATGAGTAAATGCCGTTGTCGCGAACGTAATGGTTGGAATTGCGTTATAGTTCTAGAACATTCCCTTTTGTATGTACACAATAGTACACAACGAGCTCCCCTGTAGACAGATACTAATTCCAAACGTTATACATTCAACCTTTGACGAAACTTATGAGGTGAACGCGTTTTGCTGAATTTCTCGCGTGGCCCATGTACTTTTGAAATATAGCTGTATTTCCGTGTTTTATTTGCGCTTATCCTATGGGGCCGCTTTTTTTTTTAAGAAAACCGGCTGGCAGAGGCAATGTAAGAAATTATTTATCATTTTTTGTTGTATAACGCAGTTCTTGATAGTAAAAGATGATAGGGAATATAGTTCCGTTTATAGGGAAATACAGATATTTTCAAATTATATAAACAATATGTACTTTGTGTTTGTAATTTATGCAATATTTTTGAATAGAAAACAGCAAATGAAAATAATTCCCTCTATTGAGAATCGAAGGCCGGACGAACCATCAGTCATATTCGGCGGCTTTGCCCGCACATCACCTATAATACTTTTATTATGCTGCGATTTGCCAACAGATTATAACATTCAGTCATGAACACTACTTGGTTCTATGATGATGATGATGGCGACAAGGGCGCCCCCCGCGTGGCTCGAGCCTAGGCTTACGGCCGTTGCTTTAACAGAGCGTTAAATTATTTTAATTTTACATTTTCTCAAAAAGTATACGTCCAAATTACATGCTACAAAAGCCGAAGATTATCTACATTAAATTTCCTTGTTGATGAAATAACCTTCGCTCGAAATTTTTAATATATACGTGAAGTCGAAACCGAGGAAATATCACCTTACAATTTCCAAATATTTTTTTATCACAAAATGCCTTATTATCACTTATTTATAAGAGATAAATATATGATGAGATGCGATTGGTTGTGTGTTCGGATTTCGATACCCACTCAAGGAAATTAAATATTTATTAAAATGTATGTTTCCATTTCTTCGCTCTGGTGTCAAAGCAGCGGCAGGCAGCGGCGTTGAGTTCCGCCACTCAACACGCATTGCCTCCAGATGTCGACGGAAAGTGGGGAACAGAATGTCTTAAGACTAGCTCCCTCTGTCTACCCTGCTGTGTGCGGGATACAGCGTGAATGAATGAAAAGCATTTAAATATTTTTTTTACATTGTTAAAAATCAGAAAATCAGAAATTTACTATATAAATTGTTAAATTTACACGTTCTTGTGATTTCCGATTAGACACATTTATTCTTTGACCTATATTTTACCCACAGCCACAGTATTTATCAAATTGTATAATTATATGGCCTTAAACCTACATACAAATTAGAGCAAATAGTTCTTGTGACTTCTGTCAATTCGGGACTCACTTTGATGTTTGATTTGACTTTCCAAAGAACTTGTTTTATTTGGAGATCCTAAGCATACATATTTTAGAAGTATATCAAGATACATTTGGTATTAATATATATTTAATACTAGCATATTTTAATTAAGGATCTAACTTGATATAAATTTAGTTTTAAGAAATAAAAAAATATATATTCAAAAAATTAATCGAAACCACAACTTGTCGCGCTTACAATCACACGCTTGTGCATCGGTGTCTAATAAGTATGTTACAACCTTTTTTTTTTAGTTTCACGCTGTATCCTGCAAGTATACACAGAGGTAACCTAATATTAAGACATTCTGTTCTCCACTTCCCGCCAATATTTTTTTAATAATTTCTTGTTGAATGGAACTCAAGGTCGCACTTTTTTCCGTGGTCCCAGGGTGAAGAAATGAAAATATTAATAAATAAGAACTAAATTTCCCAAGTGGGAATCAAATCCAAGACGTACAACTGCGCCACGGCCGCCAGTTGCTACGATGTATCTAATGTTAAAATAAATAATATAAATGTATAATTAAATTAATAATATATACGAGGTCAGTCGTGGCGCAGTGGCACAAAGTGTGACTGTAAGACCGGTTGTGGGTTCGATCCCCACTCGAGGAGATGAAATATTTACTTAAATTTATATTTTCATTTCTTCGCTCTGGTGTCGAGGACAAGCGCGGCGTTGAGTTCTGCCACTCAACACGCAATGCCTCCAGAGTTCAGCAGAAGGTGGGGAACGGAGTGTCTTAACATTAGGTTCCCCCCGCCTACCCTGCAGTGTGCGGGATACAGCGTGAAGCTGAATAATAAATACAATATATAGTTAAGATTTATTTTATTTCTTGCAAATACGGATCTCTTCTATCTTCACAATAATTTTGATTCTCTCAAAGTTTTCATCAAAGCAAATACTTTTTACAACATTGAATCTGAATGGTTATTATTCAGGGCATTACATTTTTTATGTGTCGACACAAAATGGAAGAACAGAAAACGAATTTATTATTGTCATAACATTGGGAGGTTTTTATAGAAGATAAACTGTTTAAACGACGAAAATGCTCCGTAATATTTTCATTTTACGGGTAGCTTTTACGGAAAGGTTACGGTTCAATAACCGTAGTTGGTCATTCATTATTAAACGACTTCATTTTGCTATACGAGTATGTATCAATTTTACTAGCCGATCGTAACTTTGACGAGAAAGCTAGGATACTTTCTTCGAAATCACTAAAGGGAAATTTTATTATGTAAACTTGTGCATTGATATTTTTTTGTTAAGATAAAGTGCTTTTTTGTAGCTTTACGCTATATCCCGCCAATGGCAGGGAAGGTAGATGGAACCTTTCCACAGAATTCTAGAAGTATTATATCTACTAGTATTTGAAGGTTACAATTTAAATTAAATAATAAGAGATAAGGAATAATAATATAGTAAAATATTCTATTATAATGTTAAAGTTTTTTAGAAAACTTATGAAAATTTGAACCCACGACTCTTAGGAACTGACCTCCCTCTTAAAATGTTTGAATACCCGCTTATATTGAATGCCTTTCAAGATAAGCGGGTATTCAAATTCCGCTACGTTCATTTGTTTATACATTAAGATATTATTAAGTGTGTGAACAACACTTTTAAAAAGTTAAAAAAATTTTTTGAGTTATAAGTAAAATATTAAATTTAAATGGCGTTTGCTGTCCAAAATAAAATAAGAGATTTAAACTAGACTAGTCGAAAGTACTCTACAAATTTTAACACGTTCATAAATTTTATAGCATTTTGACAACTTCAAATATATATGGTTAGATTACCCTTTTTTATATAGCCTAACGCTGTATCGTGCACATAGCAGGATAGCTAGTGTTAAGGCACTCCGTTCCCATTAAGACACTTCCATTCCCCAGTTTCCGCGGAATTTCGAAGGCGTGTTGAGTAGCGGAACTCAACGTCGCGCTTTTCTTCATTACCAGAGCGAAGGAACGAAAATATTTTAAAATAATATTGTTTCATTGCGTGGGAATTGAACTCTGAACCTGTCGCCACAAATAATCTCAAAAAATTGCTAATAGTATCTTCTGAGTACAAAAAATGTCGTTATTACTTCTTATTTTCTTTTTTATTAGTTGGGCTAAACAGAGAAAAAGGAATGTTTCTAGAGTCATGACACTCAGTCCTCCGCTATTTATTGTCTTCGGCTGAACGCTGTTCCCGCAAACAGCAGGGTAGGCAGAGGGAACCTTGTGTTAAGATACTCAGTTCCTCACTTAACCCTAGATAAATAAGATTTTACTGTACACTAAAGATACGTCGACTCGACGTGTGAATGTTGGAGTGACCATATTTTGGATTACGTATATACTAGGTTTATGAATGTGATAATATATCTTATTGTATGTATTAATAGACTATACAAATGAAAAATATTTACAATTAATTTATATTTTATAAGAAAAAATACAATAAAACAGGTAGTAAGTACGTAAGTAAGTAGGGTAGTAAGAAATACTTACTTTATAAAACCTAAATATTTAGTAATCTCTCTTTCAGTTTTATATTTGTACTCTGTTATAGGGCAGCGAAACGTGGGTGTTACAGAAGAAAAATGAAAGGAAGAAGAATGCTGTGGAGATGAGATTTCTTCGTAGGATATGTAGCTAGAGCTTAGCTGATCGAATCCACAATGAAGAGATACACAGAATGGCAGGTACTAGCGAGGATGTCACG
This sequence comes from Heliconius erato demophoon, assembly GCA_018249695.1. NCBI lineage: Eukaryota > Metazoa > Arthropoda > Insecta > Lepidoptera > Nymphalidae > Heliconius > Heliconius erato. Next base: position 3,017 of record DWQW01009809.1, on the reverse strand, counting down.
GTGAGAATGAAGAAGAACATGCTCAGCTGGTTTGGGCACGTCGAACGAATGAATGATGAAAGAATGGCAAAAAAGATTTATGATGGAAAAGTGAGCTGTAAGAGAGGTAGGAGGAGACCTCGGTTGACCTTCGAAAACACAGTATCAAAGTTACTGGAGAAGGTCACGTAAAAAGCATGAGGACCCCCCGGAGGACATGTATGAAGATGTTGATGACAGTGGACGAGGCGAAAGATGTATGTAGAGACCGTAGCGTTTGGCGCTCCGTACTCTCTGACTACCTCGCTAGGGATAAAGCGTAAAGCTAGTTATAGTTATAGTTTTTATATGTTATTGTGTAAAACTTTCAAAATCAAGTTTTTTATTATCTCTATAATGTAATAAATCTTAATTTAGCGGCCGTCCAATAATAATCTTTTTTGCCTTTTAGAATTTGTCACTCTTGCGTGACGATATAACACGACGTACATACTTAGCGAAGTATTTTCAGACATTTCAGCTACATTTTCTGATATGTGTGGTTTATGAATGTCATATTATATCTTAATATATTAATAGACTATATAAATGAAAACTATTACAGTTTGTTTATATTTTACAAGAAAAAACGATAAATAATAAAACAGAGTACTTCTTACTTTGTAAAACTTGAATATTTAGTCTCTCTCCTTCAGTTTTATTCAAAATCATGTTTTTATGATCTCTATAATGTAAAAAACTTAAATTTAGTGGCAATCCAACGATGATCTCTCCTGCCTCTATCTTCCTTATCTTACAATTTTTTTGAAACAAAGCAAAAAACAATTTTATAAAAAAAGTTACTTAACGTTACAACTAACATGAATTCTTTTAACTATATTTTCCTAAAACAATAATCTAAAATGCTTATTAAGAAAACGTATAAAAATTTTAACGTAGCGGGACTCGAACCCGCGCCTCCTGAAAGCCGACCAGGAAAGTCTAAGTCTAGTCCTAAGTGTGCAATATAGCTTTAAAAATATTTAAATACAATAATCTAATTGTTAGACCACTTTTGCACTGACCTTTGAAAAATGTCCGTATATTGTAGCCATTTACGCTACTTTAAACTTTACTACGCAGAGAAAGGGTTAGAAAGCATCTATCTCTAGTTTTACTCAATTTCCAACGCCATTATTCTTTTGAACATCGTTACTGAGTTTCGGAAGAGAAATAGGTTGGAAGATACACGGTGAGTGATTGCCCTTGAAGTGTATCAAATATGTTATTATGTTTTATTTTAATGTTAGTATTATAAAAAATATGAAAGTTTTGATATGAAATAAGCCATTCGTGGCGCAGAGTATCTAGTATGTGACTGTCAACACGACTGGTTGTGGGTTTAATCTCCACTTGAAATTAAATATTTATTCAAATTTATATTTTCGCTCTGGTGACGAGGTAAAGCGCGGCGTTGAGTTCTGCTACTTAACGTACGCAATGCCTCTAGAATTTGGCGGAAAATATGGCAAGGAGTGTCTTAACACTAGGTCCCCATGTCTACCCTGCTGTTTGTGGGATGAAGCAGATTTTTTTAAATGAAATAATATTATAAATGTATTGTTTTCAGTTGTGAAGCGTTACGTGAAACTCTTGGTCTTTTATAAAAACAAAAATTACATCTTAATTGGCTAATTTAAACGCCGTACTTTGTCTGACCAGAGCGGTAAAATGAAAATAAATAATTTCCCCCAATGATTGAATGACAGTGATTCGTAAGACGGACAGCGAACAACGATGTGTCTGTACAGCATACAGCTGAAAAAATATGTTGTTGCCTTATGGACATTTGATATTTGTAAAAAAAATAAAATCATCAGCTTCACACTGTGTCCCACAGGCTCCAGGGGGAACCTAGTGTTAAGACAATCTCTTCCCCACTTTCTGCCGAATTCTGAAGGCATTGCGTGTTGAGTGGCAGAACTCAACGCCGCGCTTTGCCTCAACAACAGAGCGAAGAAATGGAAATATAAATTTAAGTAAATATTTCATCTCCTTGAGTGGGGATAAACCACAACCAATCGGTCCAACCACACTTTGCCGCTGCGCCACGACTGGCCTCTAATATTTGTAGTTAAAAGAAAATAAAACATAAGCATCTCTTTATTTATTTTCTCTTCATTTATTTTAAGGCTGTCTCCTAGTATGTAAGAAACATCGTAAATTCACTATCAAAACCCATACAATCATTTTATCATCTATCGCTAGCACTATAAGGTGACAATATAGCATTGTGGTACGTGTCAGCGCGACGGCGTTAGAGGAAACCAAGCTTACAAGAAGACATTTCAGCATAGTCTACGTTGTACTGACTGACGGTTGTATTCAATTTATCTTTTCCTCCTCTACTATTAGACTATTAGATAAAAAATTGATACTCTGGCAAATATTATTTAGAAAAATAATTTTTATTATATACTTAATAATATTAATATTGGTTGTGAGTCCGATCCCTACTCGAGGAAATTAAATATTTATTTATATTTATATTTTAATTTCTTCGCTCTGGTGTCGAGGCAAAGCGCGGCGTTGAGTTCCGCCAACACGCAACACGCAATATTGGAGATATCGCAATATAGAAACTCGGTGGAAAGTGGGTGACGGAATATTTTAAAACTAGGTTTTCTCTGTCTACCTTGCTGTGTGCGGGAAGTTGAGAAAAAAATATATACTTAATAATATTATTTTAATTTACTAAGAAAGTATTATCTCTTCACACTTTTCGTCCTATTTAGACATTGTATGTTAAGCGGCAGCGCTTAACGCTGCGTTTTGTCTTTTAATAAGTCTATTAGATAAGAATTGAATGACCCACGGTGACAGATAGACGCTGCTCGTGTAAGAAAGTAAATTTGAAGTTGGTTAAAAAAATAAATAAATTTAAATACTTAATTTTATTATTAGTAATTGTGCTATTGGATCCCCGTTGTGAGACTGTTTTTTTAATCATTTTCGATACATCATAACTCTATTGAAATTTGCTAATTTCTTTTACATGA